>JAZHYW010044133.1:0-10100 GCA_037355805.1 Ixodes ricinus | reverse complement strand
AACATCTCAGCATTGAAGCACCGTCTTAGTCGTTGGATTTCAATGGCGTGTTATAAAGGAATTTTATAAAATCGTTTCGATAACCGCGATAACGACACCTGATACTCCGCCGGCGCCTTTATGCATTCATCAGTCCGTTGTCGGGTACCGTTATCGGAACGCACAACCGCTCTACAATAACTCCCTGTTGGTAGAGTAGAAGGTATGTCTAACCTGCAAGCCGATTGAGGCTGACTAACTTCCGGTTGTATAAACATATGCGCAACATTATTTTTACTAGTTGAATCGGGTGTTTCGAGCCAAGTAGCACACTATACAGGGTTGCCAAGCGATGGAAACACTGTGCTGTTTGAACCGGTTAAGAAGTGATGTCAAGTAAGAGGGCAAGACACAAGACAGAACCCCGCTACAATTAACTAAGGAGGTTAATTGTAACGCCTCGCAATTAACAAACACTTCGTTGCCTGTGCACTATATTCCCCTACAGGTCGTAAAAAATCCAAAACGACAACCACAACAACAAAAAACAAGAATAGTTTTATAAAGAAAGCTCGGGTGCTCCGGATGTCCGTTGGTTTCCAACTGGATGTCCGCGTGGCGGACCTTTTACAATTATTATTCTACACTTATATTTTTGGCGGTCCGCACTGGGCGGCAAATGACTTTTCCTCGCTTTCTTCTTTTTATGTGCGTAGGTATTTTTAAACACGGGTTTCCGCCGTTTGAGGTGGCGCTACTAGACGATTTTTTGTCCGTCTCCGAAGCCAAAGCAGAGAGGAAACGGTTGCCCGGTTGCTTGGTGCTTTGTGGTCGACAGTTTCGAAGTCTGAGTCGTGAAAATAAGACACCAACTCGTACACTAAATTCCACGGAAAGGCGATTGTATTGGCTGTGGAGAGCCCAGATCCCAGACAACCACCAAAATGCTGTCAATTTCATGACGTCGAACAGATCGGCTATCGTAATTGGAGTTATCGAAATGATCTACTAAAGCTCCCTTATAATATGATGCTCGGTACCGGCCACGGCCCAAGTTTGACAAGCTGTCAGCCTCGCCAATCCTTTGTTTTCAACAGAGGCTGCACGCCGGTATTCTTATAATGCAATTAAATGCAAAGGTGCAAGCGAGCTGGACAAGAATGACGAAAATAATCCCTGGAGCAAGGGGAACAAGAGGGACAAAGGACAAACACAAATCTCCAAAACACAGCTGGAGATTTGTGTTTGTCCTTTGTTCCTCTTGTTCCCATTCTCCAGAGATTATTTTCGTCACGCTGGTATTGGCGGCATTAGTAATAATCCTGAGCGCATACAGAGTACGATTCAATGATAAAACGAGAACAGCCTTCACTTCCTTCGTCTTGCCACTTGAAACGTTAAAAACGCGTAACCACAAACTAAAAGTAAAAAAAAAATTATTTGTTTATGGAAACTATTTTTTAACGTTGATTTCAGATGAAGCTCCAACGCAGTATCTCCGACGCCACATCGAACATTCTGCGGACAATGCATTCCAAGTTCTAACGCAAATACTTGAAACCAAAATACATTTTCCACATAATGTTTGGACCAGTGCCCCTCGTGCGAGAGCGTACAATTAAATAAACAGAAACACACTCGTATTCACGATGTTACGCGAAAATAAAATTACAAAACAACAAAAAAACTGACAGCATTGAAAACGCGTGGCGCTGCGTTGCCCTTTTAATTATGCTTTCGAAATCGTCCGTTACCGTTTCCCGCCATATTCACGTAATACCGCTCTTATGCCGTGCGCGCGCAGAGAAGGAAAGGCATTCCAACCGCCCGCGCCCGGAAGTAGGAAAAAACAAGAATAATCAAGATAGGGGCCGCTGCGAAATCATTCCACGGGACGGATCTTCATCGGGGCGTAGCATGCAGAGGCAGCGCTTCAGAGCAGCGGTGCCCGTCATTACTCATGCCTCGCAACGGGCAGAGGAGGAAACGAGCGCTTTACTTTCCCGCCCTCGTTCGCCAAATGCGAAAACAAGAAATAGAGACACGCCTGTGGAATGTCGTTGCGTAACCAGCGAATGGCGCGTTATAGCCTTTCCCTCTCCCGAGTCCTGACAGCCCCATAAAACAAGGAGCAGATAGGATTCTTAGTCATATAACAACAAAATAAAAGCACGTATACACTCTCAGAAGGAGGTCAGGCATGTTTACTGGCCCGGGTTTTAAAGAAAGACCATTCGTCGGCTTCCTTTAATCACTTCATTCAGTGAGAAACGCGACGAGGCATCGCGCGTGGGCCCGTGACCAGCTGGCAGCTGGTATCATAGCAAAAGAGGAATATGTTTTTCTTTTTCCTTTTGTTAGTGATATTGCATGACGACGATACATGGCTTGCATGTGACGTCATAGCACCATGCCGGTGGTCATTACTACGTGTTCTTGCCGAGAAAGACAAATAAGCTGGAGCGAAATGTGTGCTGCAGAAGGCACGCACTCAGCAGCAAGGACACCACAGGGCCGCAGATGTGACGTCAGAGCAAGCCGTGTTTGGGGGTGCCGTATTGCTCGCCCCTCTCGTGGGCGAAACTGATTAATCGAAGACCGATTATTGGTGTTCCGTGCGTCGTGGGGCAGCATACATGAAGGGATTTCTGAGAGTGTATATATAAAATTTAGTGTTGCGCGAATATTCGAATTTTTGAATAGTAGTTTCGAATAATACGCTATTTGATATTTGCTTCGAGATGAACTGGGATCTAATTTTCGAAGTGCTGATCGCGACAAGTTAGACCCGTTGAGCGCGCTTCCTACCGAGCACCGGTGTACAGCGGGGAAGCAACACCCGCGGAAGCGAGCTCCGCGGGTGTTGGTTTTCCGCCGTGCACTGGTGCTTACCAAGAAGCGCACTCAACGGGGCTAACCCGCTGGAAACGACATTTAAAAAAAGTACAAATATGATTGAAATATCGCTGTCGCGTGCATCGGAGAAAGGCACACTTTCAACGCGGGACAGTGCAAGCGCACGCCTGGTGTATAAATAGACATGAAAACTATGCGAATGTTAATGTACTTGCATTGCAGTCAAATTTTCAAAAGTAAACTGTGGCTTTTAAACAAGAGCATACGTTAGGCAGAATGTCCTGACAACCTGCACTGATCATTTGAGACTCTTCTTTAAAAAAAAGAAATTCGAGATTTAAGAAGTTATATTTTTGAATATAGCGAGATTTATAAATCTCCTCGATTAGGTATTGCTGTGAATCTCGATAGGTTTGATTTTATGTCAAATCTGTCGTTTCCTTACCATCACAATGTAGGCATTGGACTTTCTGAAGCCATAATCTACTCGTTAGAAATAAAATAACTTAGCTTTGGAATGGGCAAGTGGAAGCTTGGGAACAAACTTCATGAGTTCAACTGGTTTTTCGAAGCATATAGTGGAACAGCGGGGAAAGGCTCGGGAAAACGATTCGATATTCTGTTCGAAAATATTCGGCCAAAACCACTATTCGTTTCGAATTCGCTTCAAACTTAAAATCCATTATTCGCACATGACAAATAAAATTCATAAACAACAACGCGCCAAGATGTTCGAGTAAATGCGGTCCCCCACAGTGCACGGGAGTGTATACAGACGCCTGTACTGCACTGCAGAGCCCTCTTTGGTCCCACTTTCATGTGAGACCGAACAAGTTCGGGCAGCGAGCCCCATTTTCAGAGATCGCCAGTTCGCCGGTCAGGATGGTTACGGTAGTGAAAGCACGTGCACGCCACGAGCACTGACAAAAGCTTCTCGCTCGAAAGCTTGACGTGATCCTTCGTACTCTTCTGGTATGCGCGAACATATTTTGAGGTCAAAAGCTGCGAAACCATAAATTAAAAAAAATGGAGAGAAAATCCTAGCACCTACTTTCTTTTGGAGCACGCGCGAACCTGTCACTTCAATCTATGGCATATTTACGAAGCCAACCGTCTCAGAGACGGTTGACTTCGTAGAAAACAATACGCGCAAGAACGAGCTAGGCGTAAATTCTCGTAAAGTTAAGTGATGCTGAACACGAGAGGGGTACCGTACATATAACGCGACGGCGACGGAGGGGCGACTCACACCAATGCTGCCAGCAATGTTTTTTTTGTTTTTTGTCCTGTAAGGGTTACTCTGTCGAGAACACGTAAGTTCCAAGAATCCAGTAGGTGTCCAAGAGAAGCTACAAACGTACAATAAAAGACTAAAATAATCCCTGGAGAAGGGGAACAAGAGGGACAAAGGACAAACACAAATCTCCAAACACAGCTAGGCGACTGGTGCGCGACCAAGAAAATCCGCCTGGTCCGGGTATCGAACCCGGTACCTCTCCATTACGGGTGGGGCGCACTACCGACTGAGCTAACCAGGGGTTAGACGTCAGTAGAGCAAACGGGTTTTATGAGCACCAGTCGCCTAGCTGTGTTTGGAGATTTGTGCTTGTCCTTTGTCCCTCTTGTTCCCCCTCTCCAGGGATTATTTTAGTCATTCTTGTCCAGCTCGCTTGCACCTTTGCATTTAATTGCATTATAATAATAACCTTAAATTGCAAGCTTCACCCATGTTGGTGTTAGACTGGTGGCAGCTGATAAAACCCGTTTGCTCTACTGACGTCTAACCCCTGGTTAGCTCAGTCGGTAGAGCGCTCCACCTGTAATGGAGAGGTCCCGGGTTCGATACCCGGACCAGGCGGATTTTTTCGGTCGCGCACCAGTCGCCTAGCTGTGTTTGGAGATTTGTGTTTGTCCTTTGTCCCTCTTGTTCCCCCTCTGCAGGGATTATTTTAGTCATTCTTGTCCAGCTCGCTTGCACCTTTGCATTTAAATGCGTTATAAAAGTACAATAAAAAGCTAGGCAGGCGGAACGGCAGTACATGTCTGGAGAAAGCACATAATGCGGAGTACTGTTTGTACGTCGCACACGCAGTACAGGACCCAGAAATACATCGGTACAAAAATAGAGTGTGCAGGCAATGTGTTTGAAGCGTTACGATGTTTCCGTCACATTGGTCGTACAAAACCTGACTGCAAACATGTTCGAAAGCGTACAAATGTTCGATGCAAAGATGTTTCCGAACATGCTTCAGACGCCACCGTAGATACTGTCACCATGTGTGCAGCGCACACCGCGTCTTTTGTACGAGTTACGTGATTGTGGCTTTACGCTGCACGACCATTGGCTATGCGCTCTCTCATTGGCTACAAATTGATTAAGGGAAGGGCCAATCGTTTGTTTTTCGACCGCTTGGCGGTTCGGCATACGTGCAGAAACTTCAAATGGCCCGCGTACACACAATCGGTGTCGCCATTTGTCTTCGAGGGTACCTGTTACGGTGCCTGACCTTTTTACGAATGCATAGAGCTCTCAGGAATTCGATCGGAGCAACGTGCAGCGCGCAAGGCCGCCCACGCGGCTCGGGAAAAAAACATTTTCCTTACTTTTTTTACTGTTTTTCCTCCTAACGCGCTCCAGATAACGCAACTGGAAACCAGTTTGACCCCGCAATGCTTTCCAACAACGGCTTACGGGAGCGAGAAAAGGGGGGGGGGGGATGCGCAAGGGACGAAAACCGACGACAGTTCCTTCCTCCCCCTGGCAGGAGACGCGCCCTCCATGAAGAAGAATGCTGACCCGACCCACTGATCTCGCGCAAGAGGGAAGAAACGACGAGACGCATCATGCTGCCACGGAGGAAGAGGCGTTCAATAGAGGGCGCTGCGCGTTCTGTTGCGTTTTTTGCTCGTTCGGTATTGTTTTTCTTTTTCACTTCTTTTTGTCGTACGACGTTGCAATTCGGGTTACGCGCCGCGTGCGACGTTTGTGCTGTCATGTGGCTTAGCAGCGGAATAATAATAACAAGAAAAGAAGAAAACCTGAGACTGTCGTTATCATCATCATCATACCGTCGGTCCTCCGTGGTTCAAAGGACAGACCAGGTCGCTGCCTCACTCTACAACGCCCACTGATAACTTTTTTTTATTATTTTTTTTTGTGGACGTTATTTAGGTCGGTGCGTCATGAACTAAGCATATCACTATGCTCCCTTTCGAGGTAATATCTGTAGGAGAGACCCAGCGGGTATGATCCGTTGTTTGTTTCTTCGTGGGCGCCAATTTTGAATTAAGGGCGCTAACGAATGGGTCGACCCTTCCTTTCCGTCCATTTTAGAGCGCAGCTCTTAGGCGCCCGTTTCCGGCTTGAGCGGCGTCGGCGTCGCCGTCGGCGTAACCGCGCGGTGCATGTTGGAACATGCACCGCGCGAGCCCCCCCCCCCCCCGAGCGGTGCATGTTAATGGGACATGCACAGCGCGAGCCCCCCCCCCCAGGTCACGTGACCCCCCGTCCCCCCCCAAAGGACATTGAAGAATGAGGGGAGAAGGAGGAAGAGGAGGAGGTGTATACCCTCCCTTGAGTACCCTTCCCTCCTCCTCCTCAAGAGCTGCGCTCCAAGTCGGCGTTACAGGAAGTTGTAAACGGCTTTCATTTTTTCACCCAGTATTCCTTTTTTTTTTTGGAGGGGGGGGGGGTTCGGGAGGGGGGGTGTTTACATTTTCCTGCAGTTTTTGTTTTGTAATTAAGAGTATAGATAGCCAAAATAATAGCGACTCAACACCCTTGTCTCTAATCTAAGGCCCTTCCTTTTTTGTTTTTTTTATTTTCTTGTCTTATTTGACGAGAAGTCTGGAGGTTGCGCGAGTGTAATACTTTCTGCTGCTCCCATAATTTAGACTGATAGATGCGTCATCTATTCGGAGTATGTTGGGCTTCGTAATGGCTGAATTGTGCCGGTAGGCGAACCCATCAAAACCATTTTAAAGGATGAAAAAAAAAGTGATTGGTTTTAGGAACACTTGAAACTGGAGAAGAAAGAAAAAAGAAAAGGAAACAAAATTCACGAATCTGGTGCTCGGCGTCGGACTCCGGTTTTCACCATTCGGAAAGTTTACCAGCTGGCTGCTGTCTTTTTATGGCCACCTCTCATCTGCAGCGCAAAAGCATGGTCGATGTGAGACCAGGAACAAATAGATCTGGACGCACCGTGCGAGCGAACAAGATAGCCTCGGTATACTCAGGCATCGGGCACTCTCGCCACAGTTTCCCAGCTCTCTGGGGGTTCGCGTGAGAAAACTGCCTCCGGAAACGCGCTCATCGTGCGCCATGAGGGGAGCCGAGATCGGCCATTAAATACCTCCCACTTACGATGTTTATCAGGAATCAAGACACACTTGATTGTCGTTTCATTGCTTTATTTTTTTTTAGGTGTGTTTTGGGGAAGTTGTGTATTTGATGGCCTTAGCGCAATTCTTCGATCCGCGGCAGAAAGTCGGATGGACTCGCGTATACGAACGGAAAAGAGAGCGCCAAGAAGGAAACACTCTGTACAGGAAAGTGGGAGTGACGTGAGATTAACACGAGGAAAATGGGCTGTGGATAGAATCAACGCCCCTCACAGAATCGGTAACATTAAGCGTCTAGTGCACGCACGTGTGCCCCGGGGCTCGCTTACCTATTTCCCTATTCTTTATTGATGCATTTTTCGACGATTTCTGGAGGTTGGAAAACGGCGGCGATTTTGCGTCCTAACCTATCTCACAGAAAGCTAAACAAACAATCTGAACCCCCTTTTGTCAGTTGATAATGTGGATGCTTGGGCTAGTTGGTAATTCATGCTTGGATGGAACAGAAAAGATAAACAGTCACACTCACAGGCACACAAGAAGGAACCAGACTCGTAGCGCTGACTATACTCTGTTTCACCTTATGTTGTACCGCAGCGAAGGCTAGAAGCGCGAGCTCATAGCGTTGGCAGCTGCCCCTAATTCACGAGAGCTTGCGCCGCCGAGATATGCCCCAGAGCAAGGAGCTCGCGCTTGTAGCCTTCGCTGCGGTACAACATAAGGTGAAACAGGGTATAACAATTCAGGGATATATTTCTTCTTTCTCAAATCGTCATCTTCTCCTTCGTCGTTAAAGTCAGTTCAAATGTGCAAAAGTAAAATTGAAGGATCGAGTACACACCTATCATATATATGCAAACAGGATTGTTTAGGTCGTTGCACATTGGTGAACAAGTCCATAAAAAAATCTAAGGTTAACATCGAGCTAATAAGAAAGACTCGAAAAAGAACCTGCTGGGGAGCGATCGCAATATGGTACCCAAATGGCCGAGTCTAAATAGCTGAAGAAGCTCAGAGACGGTCGGCTCCCATTCTGAAGATGGCCCCAGGAGATTCCCTTTCCAGATACCGCAGTAAAAGCGATCGTGGAAGTCAGACGGTATAGGGATTCCTTCGAACCTCCTGGTGCTTTTCTGTGGTTCTGATTAAACTTCAGTTCCGATTGCCTCTCAGCCGTTCTCCAAGCATATATAGTAAGGGCAGCGCATCATAGCTCCGGTTGCTAGTGTCTGGACAGTGCTTTGAAGACGCGGCTGACTTCCGGGAGCATATGGTCTTGCATCGAGCTGAATTATACGCCTTTCTACGGTTCAATCGGCTTCTGAAACGCACAGTCGTTCGGGTAAATGGGTGGTGAGAAAGTATATTTATGCCTTCCCTACCGTAGGATGTCACATATCATCGATGCCATCAAATGCCTAGCTGTCTTCCCCTCTGACACGCAGTCTTTTCTTCTTCTTTTTTATATCCAGAAAAGCCGCCAATTTAAAAGCGCAGCAGGGAACAAGACAATACCCCCCCCCCTTTTTTTTTCTGCTAAAAAAACACAAAAATAAAAAAAAAACGAGACGTCCGCCGAGGACGGCTCGATTTTCTGGCACAGCATTTATCTCGAAACCGAAGCACACTACAAGAAAAAATATATATATATATATAAATAATATAGATTAGAAAAAAACTACGTGTGGAGAACACGGCGTAGGAATGCGGGCGTCGAATCGGTGGGGTCCTTTCAACAGCCATGTACGACGGACCACTCCTCGACACGGTGGGTCGTGGACAGTGGGGGGGGGGGGGGGACGAGGGGCGTCCCAGGTAGCAGGGGGGGCCCCGGGCATTTCACGACCTCGTAAATCGAACGGGTCCTCTGCGCGTCACACCCGGCCGCGAAACGAGCGGGCCACGTCCGTCCTCGAAGATATATAGCCTCCGTTTCAACGATGGACCGCAGCGGACCCTACCAGCCAATCCGACGCTGCGAACGTATCACGTGATCGACGTGATGACACTCTCACGGCACTGGGTTGACCTCGATGGATGGTTTCCACAATCCTTTGCGCTCCATCGTAAGGGGCACTACCAGCCATCCAGACTTGTACCGTACGCATTACAAGTAATCAAATTACTTGTAATCGATTACTTTCTGGAGTAATTTTGTAATCAGTTGATTACTTTGATTAGGCAGTAATCACAAGAGTAATCTGATTACTTTTTGAAGTAATAAAAATTACTTGTAACCGTTACTATTTTTCCACAAGCACCCCCCCCCCCCCCCCCGCACACACCTTTTTTTTCTGAAATGACGAAAATGAAATTTGCTTGTTTTTCCGAACGGAAAAAAAAGAAGATTTTTGCGGAGCTGTAGGAAACGAGGTCAACCCCTTTGTATGTACAGTTTCTGTGGAATGTCCGTTTTGTTTCGAGTTGGGACTGGGATTGGGAAGCCGCAGGGAAGCCCCAGTGCGTGACAAAGGCCATTCAGGGCGGAGTTTGAGGGAGAAGAATGTAGCTTTGTAAGTCCTTCGTTCAAACTAGCCCCCTCACGCGCACACACACAGAAAAAAAACAATCCTGCTTACGGTATCTACTCGCAGCCCGTAGGAGAACCAGAACCGAAGAATGTCTAAAGCGGATGCAAAATATAACAAAGCCAGTTCAAATACACGTCAAGATTCCGTATTTCCCCTACGTGGTCTTTGTGACAAGCAAGGTTTCGAGGTAGGAAGTAGTTCATTGTTATGAGCACTAAAGATGTAAGTCTTCACACAATAAAGTAATCGGAAAAGTAACGGTTACTTTTTAAAGTAATGTCCAATTACTTTTGCTGTCGAGTAATCAAGTAATCTAATCGAATACTTTTTAGCCAAGAGTAATAGTAATTGTAATCGATTACTTTTATTTAGTAACGTGTACAAGACTGC
>JAZHYW010044132.1:0-23320 GCA_037355805.1 Ixodes ricinus | reverse complement strand
ACAAGGTCCGTGCCTTGGACAACAGCCAGCCAGGAAAGCCCGACGAGGGTACATTTTAAAAGGAACCTTCCTGGAACCACCATCGGCAGACAATAGTGAGCCCACGGAGGTACGTGGGACCTCAAGGTGTCCCCCGTTTCGCTTTCCTCGGAACGTGAGACGAAAGCAGACGGCGCGCCTCCGTAGCAGCAGCTCACGCTGAGGGCCGGAAACGCCTATTACAGCCGCTGGTGCTGCTGCTGCTGCTACCACTCCGACCAATTACACTTTCACCCGGGGACCACGTCCCACGGGAGCGCTGCTGCGCTACCATTCCGGATAGAGAGCTCTGCATCTCGGAGTGGGCTCCAACTGCTCGGATCGCCGTCACGTGGTCCATGGGCCGTGTTTGCAATACGAGCTGCGAGGAAGTAACGAGACAGCATTGGTCGTCTGCAAGTGCCTCAGCCTCTTCCTCCGCGCGCCACCCGACAACGTATGCGCGTGCGCACTTGCGGCCAATCGGCGCAGGAGGCGTCGGCCATGAAATGGCAAATGCTCCTCACGCTTTCAGTTGCTTCCTTTCTTAAACCTCAGGCTCTCTAATCCTGGACCTCTCGGGAAGGGGTCGGATACGTGTCCTAGTTAGAGGAGTCGGCGAGAGGTCGTAGCTGGGGTCATCGGGTTGGCGACACTTGTCGGAGAAGTCGGGCTTCGAGGGGTCAATTGCGGGTCCCATTTTAGTCCGCGGGAAGTGGGGGTAAGGTAGGGCCTCGAAACGGAGCTCTTTCCCACCTAAAGGGCATGGGACCGGCGTCGTGGCGCGTCTGCAGCTGACTCTCGTGAGCGGTGACGGCGACTGGACGAGAAGGTTGGGACGCGACAACGGCTATCTTGCGCCAGAAGCGCGGCTTTGGCGTAGTTCAAGGACGCGTCCGGTGGGGCCACGCCGTCCTTTGTTTGCGCGAGTGTGCCGTGGCCCGTGAATAGGAGACGGGGCTTCCGAGGAGACCTTTTGCCCCGCGTGGACGTTTATGGTTAATTCGTGTGTAACCGGTTGTCAGTGAATGAGCCTGACTGAGGAAGCGAGAGTTAGGAAGCGATGTAATGAGCGAGTGGTTGGGTGAAAGTGAGTGAGAGAATCTGGGTGAGTGAGAGCATCTGGGTGAAGGTGAGTGAGTGAATGGGTGACAGTGAGTTAGATAGTGAGAGAAATAAAAATGACGTTGAATGAAATGGTGAGAGTGCGAGCGAGTCAATGAACGAGTATGACTGAATGAATGAGTGAGAATGGGCGAGTGATACCCTCTGGAAACCCTCGGGGTTAGCCCCGGAGTCAACTTAACGAACGTGCGTGAGTAGACTGAGAAAGACAGGACGTATACCGAGTGCATTTTATTATCGCTCTCCCAGCCTTATCAGAATGCTGCCAGCTAACAACGCCGGTCAACGAATCACGAAGCCGTGCACAAACCACGCCCTGCGCTTTTTTTGTTTGTTTGTAATTATTACGTGGACAGCCCCAGCAAAGCCACTTCATATCGCCCAGCAGGTGAGGCGTCGCGTTTCGAATCGCAGTCCACTTTTGAAATCGAGAAACCGCGCGGACATATACCTGCAGCCAGTCGCGCCATTAGTCTCCTTCCGTACAGCAGTAGATCGCAGTGATCGGCAGTCGGCGAGCTACGCCGTGGGGTGTGTATCCGCGCCCCCTTTTATTGAGCTGCGGGTCTCTGCGAGGTCGTGGTCGTTGGGCGATTCTGCCCTAGATCTCCGCCTGGCCCAGAGGCGCGCACACCACATGAACCGGTCGGTTGCTTGTTCACGTCACTGCTCCATAAACGCCAGATCAGATGGCACTAATGTACGATGGCCGCGCGTATGAATTGATATGGTTTCAACATCACTTTTGTACGGAAATCCGTTTGGACGGTGTGGAGGTGCCAGGCGCGTATATTGCGGCGTCCGGGTCCATGGCGTCGCCTGGTAGTATGTTTGGTATCGGTAGACTTTGTTTCAGCATATCTTGGCAGGAGCGAAGGCCACGCTCCGTTCGAGCGAATCAGAGTGACAGAGCCGAGCACGTGACAGCTTTCCTTAGAGGGGAGCATTCCGACGATACGCCGTCACGTGCCGCACTCCGACACGCTGATTGGCTCATTGAGACCGCAGCTTTGGCTGTTTGCCGAGTTGTGGTGAAACGGAGTATGCTAAGGATATGATCAGCCTGACAAGAAAATAGGGGAGGTATGTGGCAAAACGGTGACGTAGGGAAGACGGATGTCATATCTTTGGTGTTATCGTATACTAAGCAAAACTCTGTCCGCCTTGTGGCACTACTTTTCGCGAAATAACCGTTTTTGGGGGGTGGGGGAGGGAATAAAGTATTTTGTTTTGCTCAAATCATCTTGTTTTCGTTTTTTGCAAGCTTGAGGTATGTCAACTTCTGTTTTTCGTCCCGAATGCCCGCGCCGCTATCGCATTCTCTATGGGGGCAGTCTGCGCTTTAAACGTCCAATATGAGAGGAAAACGGTAATAAGAAAATGGGCCGGCTACGAGCGACAAGCGGGCCGCGATTAAGGGAACAAGCTTGGGCCCAAAGGTCTCGCGGGGAGGCACACGAACCAGGCCGGCACTAACGACCACCGCCGAAGCTTGCGTAAGAGCGGCGGCGGGATGCGATCACGTCTCGGGTCGCGCGGCGAACCGCACAATGTAGACCACAACAACGGCGCCCAGCGTGTTTTCTTCGCTCCAACGCCGGAAAGGGCAATTAGGCTACGCGCCCGCGGTTTTCTGGTTCCTTTACCGGCACGCAAACAAGGAGAAAGAAATGCGGAGCGTGCGGTGCATGCGCGCACTGCACAGCTCGTTGTTCTGACTGACAGCACGGTTATCGTGGACATATGAAGCCATGACATAAACCCCGAAGGCAGGCAAAAGACGGCACAAACACTAAATGTCTTTCACCTTTCGGACCTTTTTGCGTCATGTTCTACCTCAGGGTTTACGTCATGATCAGTATCTTCACTCAGAAGCCACAACCCTGGCCTTCTTAAGCTGTCTGTTAGAATAGCTCGCTTTCCACGCCTCGTTTGATAGCTCGCCCCATTATCCAGCCAACCCGAACAAAGTCCACAGCTTCAAGAAAACGCAACAAGTCTCACCGCGCCTGACCTTCCGCAGCAGAGGAGAGGGCGCGGATTAAGTCCGTGCCCGCATTACAAGAAAGCGGCGGCGACAGCAACGAGATCGCTACCGGAAGCGCAACTCGAAGCGGGACGCCAAGAATAATAGATATAAAAAAGGGATACCCCTGAAACAATCGCCGACGGACACCGAGGGAAACAAAAGAAACTGTGCGCGCTGGCTCGCGCGCTCGAAAATAAATTTCGCCGGAGCGGGCATGCATAGCCAAGACGGAAGCGCGGAGCTTAAACTTTCACAGTCGCTGGACAAGTGTTATTTATAATACGTTCCTTTCAAAATGAACGCGCATGCGCAGAAAGAATCGGGTGAGTTTGTGCGCGTGCGGATCTATGCGGGAATTAAATGCCGCGAGGAGAGGTAATGCGTGGCCCGACTGCTGCAGAGAGGTCTTCTTTTCTCCGGCTCGGTGGCTGTGGGTGGCGAGAGAAATCGAGGCTAAGGAATCGGGGTTCGGTCAGGCAACCTGTTGCCGCACTGATCAGCCCACTGAGATTGGACCAGTCGCCGTTGCTGCGCGCTGCTTCCATTGTCTGCTCACTCCCTCCCCGTCCTTCTCTCTCCGCTATTACTGCGCGTTATTCATTCTAGTCTTTCGTGCCAGAATTAGATCAACACGCGAGGTACTACATGTTGTACGATTTCCATGCGGCCGAGGGTGTAGGCCGCGATTCGGTGGCCAGAGCGAAAAAAACGGAAAAAGAAGGAACTATACACAAGTGATTTCATTAAAGCCGTTCAGTGCATGCTAATCAGAGAGAAGAAAAAATTATTTCTTTTAGAAGTTACATTTTATCATGCGAAAAGAAGGATTGACGCTAAGACACTTAGCGATAAAAAAGCGATAAGTCTTAACGAACGTCGATTGCGGGTCTAGGGCTTCTAAACAAACATACGCGCGAAAGAACATATACACGAACTCAACTCTCCTACGTCACGCCGCGGTGGTGGCGCGTCGGGCGCACTTCCGGTCTGGGGCGGTGGGCAGAAGTCGCCGTGCGAGACATGCATTCCTGTGTTCTTTTGAAAGAAACCAGACAAAAAACCTGCCTTCTCGTCAAAACGCTGCGACGGGGGCTGTACCAAGAGTGTCTGGAAAGGTTTGAAGATCAGTTTTCATGTGTTTCTGCCCCCTCCGTTCGTCCGAGAACGTGGATAGTAGCCGTGAAAAGGGCAAACCAGACGCTGTCGAACCACGATTGCTTGTGCGGGCAACACTTCGTGGTCGCCAGATGTATTTGTTTTGTTCCAACATGAACGAGAGAAAACCGCCAAGTTGTCCGGACCACCCACGGGTTAAGTGCGTCTTCAAATTCACACGGCCACCTGATCGTTCGAACTTTCGTCTGCTCTTTTAAACTTGTCTGCTTTTTGTCGTCTGCTCGTTCAAACAAAAGCTGCTCGTAGACCAAACTTTGACCCGGTGATTGCAATAAGAAGTAATTGCAGGCCTCAAAAGACTTAAGCAGGCTCGGTGCAAACGGTAGATACAAGATGTTGATCATTGGTACCAGTGGCCATCACCGACTCGTTACGCCTGGTCTGTTCCGCTTCCGATTTTCAGTATCGACGTCGATCATCGCCGCTACCTTCTACACTTTTGCAACACAAGCGACGTCGCGTACCGAAAATAGCTCGAAGAATCTCATCATTGCTTTGGCGTCCATTCTGCGGCGTTCATGCGAATGAATCGCCGCACGTCAATCTCATCGTGGGAGCGCAGGGCTTTAGCGCCCATTCCGCGGCGTCCACGTGAAATGAATCGCCGCACGTCACATTATTCACGCAAAGTTTTGCCTCGTTAATTTTGCTGAAGCCGCTCAAGCAGTCAGACATTGTTAGAGGGACGTAGAATCAACAATTCCAACGCGAGAAAGAGCACGGGGACTCCCACCGACGCCGACAACAACGCAATTCAATGGTTTGCTTATGGGCGACGGCGGGCTTCTTGCCCACCGTCCACCGCGCATGCGCGGCGCCGGTGGCGTCCGCTAGGGGCGCTCCGGTTTGTTTGTAAACATGAGTTGGTGTATATGTCGCATTGCGAAGATACGGAGAAACCTCTCATTCGGACATCCAGATAACTCGCACAAGTCCCTGGAAAAAGGGACAGGTTTTCTAATGAGCCCTGCCAGATCTAGGAGACGTTATATCAGCAAAAATGAAAGCTGTTTACAACTCCCTGTAACGCCGAATTAGAGCGCAGCTCTTGAGGAGGAGGGGAAGGTACGGGGGGGGGTCACGTGGCCGGGGGGTCACGTGACCTCGAGGGGGAGTGGGGGGGGCAAGGATTTAGCGGGGAATTTTTTTTCCGCCTCATCAGCGGGGAAAATTTTCCCGCTAAATTTGGCGGGGAAAAAATTTGCCAGATTTACTCAAAATTTACCCATCATGCACCGTGCGGTTACGCCGACGCCGACGGCGACGGCGACGCCGACGCCGCCTCGCCGGAAACGGGCGCCTAAGAGCTGCGCCTAAACGGTTCTGCACTCTCGAGAGTTCGTTTGGAACACCAATGGTCGGCCTTTCTTTCGTCAGTTTAACGAATCAGAGGGACGACCAGATATATCACGGCCCAATGGTCACAAGGCCTCACTGCGACATGAAGGCGTCAGGCAGACGTACACCTCAGTGAGGGCCCTTGCAAACCTGGTGCATCAATAGCCCTTCCTATTGGGTCCAACTCATTAAAGCCACAGTATGCCCTCCGGCACATGTGAGGGCGTATGTGGCAGTGGAAGCAGGAGTTGCGATTGTCCGCGAGCAAGACCTATTTCGGTAATATATAATGTAAAAAAAAACAACAACATCGCAACATCGTCGTGTTTCCCCCTCATTATTTGAAGTTCGCCTTCTCACACCTATCAAAAGATCGCCCCCTCTCACATCCCCCTAAAAAAAGAAAGGTAAAATAAGGATGTAGAGAAAGCGCCCAATATCAGAAAGTCACAGGAGGAAAACAAGTAGCGCCAGTGTTTGCTGGTAAAAAGTACACAGAGGTCCAGCGAAATAAACAGTCAGAGATGAAAAAACCAGTCGCCAGTGGCTATCTTTCAAGGTGAGTTGTATCTAGGGCAGGCCGAACTTCTGCCTTCTGCAGAGTCGTTCCACCGCAGCGGCGGTGGTCCCTAAGGTCTTGGGTGTTTGGCCCCGTCGCGGCCCGTGGGACTCGCTTGGCCGTCAGGAATGCGGCTACGGAGGACGGTCCGCGAGATAAGGACGCGACACGGACTTCTTTTACCACGTGTTTGCCAGAGCGCCGTGCGAGAGCAAGCAGGCCGCCATTGAAGAGTGGTTGAGCGGTTACACGTTGGGAGAAGAGACCCTTTTCAAAACCCCATCAAGCAACACTGACGGTGGCCATTTCTGGGGCAGAAAGCGTGCGATTGGAATCGAGTCCTGGCCGAACGGCTGGCGTGTTAGGCCCTCGAGTACAATACATCTGCTGCGAGTGTGTTCCGAAACAACGACGGACTCTGATGACTGATGCAAGCGGCCGCTAGAAGGAGTCCGCTTGCTGCTGGTGTGCGTGGACCGCCTGATAGTCTGAGCCTAATTACTTGAGGCGTGCCCATCGGTTGTCAGACTGGTCCCTCAGCCGAAGCGTTCAAAAAAAAGAAAAACAACAACACGGTGGTGACCGCCTCGGAGAGCTTTCGACCACGAGAGCGCAAAGGCAAGCGTTCAACCCTGGGTGGACCCTTCGCCAAGGAGTCTAGGCGTCACCTAGGCCTAACTTGCTTTGGATGGATGGATAGATCAATATTAAAGGTGTAGGGAAACGAAATTTCAGCGCTCATTTTCTAGCTTGAATGTGTTGCATGTTGCACCCTAACCTCAAAAACACCAGTCTTCCGTTGAAAGGCACAAGAAAACTAATTTTAAAGCTAAATAAACGATCTTCCAATGTGCACCTGGTGGATGCATGCGGAGCCGATTTGGGAGGTAGTCTAGCAACGTTGTGGAATCTGCTACGTAGTCGTGACGTAGCAGATTCCTCTGGAGCAGCGCCGCTCTTTGGCATTTCAACATTTTCCTTCTTAGCTTTCCTCCCCAACTCACAAATCGCGAATTGAACCAAACAGTCCAAGAAGACGGAAAGGGTGGACTCTCCTCTTTCTCGGACCCTCGTTTGTGCAGCCGGATGCAGCCATTCTCCCCCTAGAAGATTAGCCAGTCGCTCAAAACTCGGACAAAAGTTGCTTTCCCACCCCGTTCAGCCCTAAGCTGACAGTGCTGTGGAAGCTACGTGCTTCTTGGGCCAGCCACACGCTCGTCACCCCACGGGCACTTCGAACGGCTCGGTTGTAACGCGATGACGCTATTGACACCACCACAACGCTGACAACGCCACCAAGGGCAAAGCTCATAATCCCGCCAGCCTTGCTACGTCACGAATGCGGGGAAACTTTTCTTTCTGTTTTTGTTTGCGCCGGATATCCCATGACGCATCGCGCCCTCCGTTCGCTTCTCTTCGAGCGCTCGCTCGAGTGCACCGTTTGGAACGAAAAATATAGCCAATCGTTCAAAATACAAACCTGCGATTATGAATTACGGTTATTACACGTCATGCTTGACCCATTTCCGAACGAAATTTGAAAATTTTCAAATTTCGGTTCAATCATCCCTTTAATGGCTGCACCCTTCACAATAGGCTGTAGCTTGCGCCATCTAGCCTAAGAACGTGAAGCCCTGCGGTGGATGCAGATTGACTTTTAAAGCGTGTCTGCAGCTAGCCAACGAGTGTGCACCGGGTGTTTATAAACAAGCGCGTTTGCCCGCTGGAGCCGTAGTTACCACTGCGCATGCGCAGACTCCCGTCCTTTTGAAGAGCAATTTATCTGCACATGCTGCCTTCATCGGCCAGTGCCACCGCGCGGATCTGACGTCAGAGTTTCGACGATGCCGCTGCTGTCGGCGATGTGTCATTGTTGCAGATTGTTGTGGAATTTAGAAGCTTTGGCTAGATGGCGCAAGCCGCCGCCCCAATTGAAAGGGTTCAGTCGTATTCATCCGTCCATCCATACATGCAAAGACGTTTCATGCCAATCTGGTTTCTGCGCAGGCGCATTTGCCCACTTGCTGCGTGCAAAGGCGAACTTCTTCGTAAAAAGCGTGTCGGTCATAAGCGCGACGTTGTTAGTCGTGACACACTCGGGTCTCATCTTACTTCCACGTCACGTTTTTCTCCCGCATTCGCCCAGACAAAAACGCAAAAAAAGAAAGAAAAAGAAGCTAGGTAAGGAAGTGTGTACGCAGAGGTGCGCGCTCTTGACCGTCATTCCTGCGTGAGGCAAAGGCGGCCGGTTGGCGACAAAAGCCTCACACGCGGCGGCTCGCGGAAGCCCATCGCCGAGCCACCGCCAAAAGTGCGCACAAGTTCGTCACGCCGCTCTCTTCGCTCCCGCCTCTCCCTCTTAATGTTCGCCTTAGGTACTTCACACCCCGAGGCACGGCGCCACATAACGGCAGGCAAAGAAAATGCGCGCGAGGCATTTTTTTTTTAAATTTGTTTTTGTCCCGTGGCTGGTTGCAACGAATGCTTATGAGTGACTGACAAGTTAAGAAACGGCGGGCGTCGTTTATTATGTTTACGTTCCTCGCTTCGTTCTTAGGGGTTCTTACTGGCTCACGTCTCAATGGAGCCAGAACAAGGTCGCGGCGCATGCTCCACCGTACTCGGCAGACCAATTATTGCTCATGTTTTGGCAAATTCAACCAATGAGAACAGCGATCGGTATTCCGCTCCTCCTCATTGGCTAAGATTGAAGATTAATGATTGGAGTTGCGAATCCAACGCCTTGTAATAGAAGTGCGGGAAACAATGAGTGTGCAAGTAAGCTGATCAGCCTTAATTACGAAGGCCGCCTGTGTTGCATTAATAGAGGGGAAGGCTACTATTGCATATCTGGTGCGACATCACTACCGCCATTCCTTTTCATGACATGCCTGTATCTTTTTAATTTCTCCCTCTCTCTCTCTCACAGACACGCACACACACAGCCCACACACACTGACACGAAGCGTCGTCTTTTTCACAAAGCGAACTATCTGCCTTCGCTGAATAGCGTACCATTAAATATCGCAGCCTTTTATACATGCAAAATGCCCTTCGTTCGATCGAGATATCAATTCAAAATGGACATGCAGCTCCGCATTTGATGCCACATCAGCCCATCCGCGTCAAGTAATATCTCACTTTTCACCCGCCCATTCCTCATAAACGACGAAAGAAACTCTAACACCACAGAACGAAAACAGTCGCCTTGAACAGAACGAAATATCCCACCAGAAATCAACAAGAAAAAATATACCATCTTTGCGGTAACGTTCGCAGACATATAAGAGGGTCTCGTGCTCGAATAGGCCACCTAGGGAGCGTAGGTGGCATATTCGAACACGAGCCCCAAGTTTGCGTCATGGGCAGGACAAAAAACGAAAGGGCATCGACTCTGGCTCCGATCCAGCTGCGGCGACTCGCACACAACGGACCCTGTGCAGCAGCTCCCCCCCCCCCCCCCCCCCTCTGCCCCCCTCTTTTATGAAGTAAAAAAGAGATAGAAAAGAACATTATGCAAATGCAACAGTTGCAGATTCGAAACAAAGCAACAAAACGAGGAATATACGAAGAAAGGGGTCATGCCTGACCGCCTGCTCGTTAAAGGGGGACGATACCAATAATAACTGGAGCCCTCCAAAAAAGAAACTGTGTGGGTAATCCAGACGTAAAAACGGGGAGAGGGGACCGAGGCGCGAAAGCATCATCCAGCCTGCCTGCCCGCCACCTGGCGTGGGTTTATGCACGCGACAGACACAAAGCGGCCAGATAAAGGGCCGCGGGACAAAGCTGCTTTATTTCGTGATCCGCCCGGGAGATTGAAAGGGAAAGGCAAGGGGAGCTGCTATAAATGGAATTCGCTCCCCCCTCTGCACTCACTGGTGGTCGCGTGGAGCTGCTTTATGTCGTGGTTCTACTCGTAACTGGGCAAAAGAAACGAAACAAAAGAAAAGCAAGGCAAAAGTTTAATGGAAAAAGAAATAAAGGATAGAAAGTACAACCCACTAATCCGGCACCTGGGTGTTTCGGTGAGGAAGTGCGGGCTGTCGCAATCCGAATCGCAAGCTATATACTCTGGCGCCCCGGGCGCACCTGGTGACCGTTACAGCAGCCGCGTGCGTGCGTGTGTGCGTCTGTGCGTGCTGTGCGTGCGACAGTAGAGATCAAACCGTTGCGACCCCTCTTTTTTTTTAAATTTGAAGTGCGATCGAGAGAGCTGCTATGGTTGCCAGGTTTGGCAGCCCCTTTGATACACACAAGCGTTCGTTCGAAGGCTCTCTGAATGAGGTCACTATAATGATCACGGTGCTGTCCTTTGTGAAATGAATTTTGGAGCATGTAAAAATGTGTGGTAGTGAAATTCGACATATATTTAATTTAAAAAAAGCTAACATTTCTGAAATCGATGGTGGACTGGATGAAGCATATTTCGTTCTTTTTGAAACATTCGCAGAATCACATCCCTTACCTGAACTCTAGTAACTTTTTAAGAGAAAGGTTTTGGAATTGCAAGATCGTTTTGTCCCTTCGTGGATTTTGACCAAAAGACGCAATAAAAGTAGGCCATGGTTTACAAAGCAACCACGAAAGTTGATACAGCGAAAACAAAGAATCTATCGCGCTTTTAAAAACAATCCGTCAGCTGCGAATTTAGGAAACTGAAAGTGATAACCAGTGAGCAAAACATTGATATAGCGAAAGCGAAATCTATTTTCTTTGAGTCATTTCAGTCTAAAATCAAAGAGAACCCTAAAGACCTTTTGAAATACGTAAAAATAAATAAATATAATGGATCTATTCTGTCTCTCGTGAAAGATGACCTTGTAATCACTGACGCTTCTCAAAAGGCAGAATGTTTTAACTCTTACTTTAGTTCTGTTTTCAATCGGGCGTTACAAATAACACCAACACCAGCTGTGTTCTAAATGAAGCCTTGCATGCTCAGTGAAAATATATTGTTCAATATAAATGGGATAGCAGTGTTATTAGAACGCTTAAATGTTTCAAAGGCTGCTGGCCCTGATTGCCTGCCGACAACATTGCTAAAATCTTGTGCTCGTTCAGTGACCCCATATCTAAAAATTAATTTTGAAAAGTCACTGAATGATTGCTCTCTATCAGGTGATTGGAAGATTACCGCTGTCGTACCAGTCCATAACTCTAGCTGGGCCTCGTAACAACGTCTTAAATTACCGTCCTATTTCATTGACTTCCTTTTTTTGTAAACTTCTAGAACACATATTGTACACGTCTATTCTTAAACATATGGATGGTCATTCATTGTTGAATCGGAAACAACATGGCTTCCGGAGGGGGTTGTCCTGCGTCACGCAACTAGCCGAGTTTATTCACCATTCGTCTGAGGCAACGGATAACCGTAAAACTGTCGAGTGTGTTTTCTTGGATTTCAGTAAAGCGTTTGATGTGGTACCTCATAAGTTATTGCTAGAAAATTTATCGCATTATATTATTAAGTATCAAGTTATCTCCTGGATTTCCGAATATCTACACCAAAGATGCCAGTATGTTGTAGTAAATGGAAGTAAATCGAGGATTGCAAAAGTAACATCAGCAGTCCGTCACTTCATGCGTTATGTAAATGAGAATAATGAGTCCGTCACTTCATGCATGAGAATGTTCGCAGACGATTGCATATTATATAGACAAGTAACATATGTGATAGTGACAATTTCATAATTCAAAGGGATCTAGATGCTATAAATGCATGGTGCGAAAAATGGCGGATGAAGTTGAACCCAGATGAAACCGTGTGCATGAATTTTTCTAGAAAACATGCAACCACCAGTTCTTGATACGATATCAACAACACTCGTTTAAAAACGGTTTCAGATTACAAGTATATTTAAGTGTTTACTTCACATCCTCGTTGAGCTGGCATCGGCATGTAGATTATACCGTAGCAAAAGCTTCCGAATCTTCGGGTTTCTTAAGCCGAAACACTCGTAACTTCCCGCAGGTTACGCGGGAACTATTATATAAAACAAATATGATCCTATAATAGAATAGGGCTACACTGTGTGGAACCCCCACCTAGTGTAGACAAAAATAAATTAGAAAAAGTTTAAAATCTAGCGGCTAGGTATGTTTTAGGAAAATCTTTAAAAAATAGAGAGTTTAGAGCAACGCGCTCAAGACAAATGTTGAAATGGAATACACTGGAATGCCGCAGAGCAAGGCTTAGTTTAAAGTTTTCCCACTGTATATTTCACTCCCAGACTGGCATCCCATGGGAAACCTACCTGTTTCCCCATATTACCTATCCGCGCGTGTGCATCATATTCATAAAGTGCCTGAAGATAGGTGCAAGTCTGCCGTTTTTATGAGTTCATTTTTTCCAAAAACAGTGTGCCAGTGGAACAAATTACCTTCTGCTCTCGTCTCAGTTTTATCAAACGATTAATTTTATACTGCTTTAGAGACGGTAGGCTTATTGGACTGATATGATTGCGTAAAAGATAAATCCCAGGCAGAAGCTGACAGAGTAGATTATAATTATTTTTATGTATAGGTGCAGCAGACCTTGGTATACTCAGAGGGATAGGGTTTCATGTATCGTTTATTTGTTTTCAATGTCGCGAAGTGTGATGAAGCGATGACGCGAAATCTGAAGGGTGCTTTGGATGTCGCGAGGCGTGTCGGAATACTTTTGGGTCTTTAAAATGTTGTTGAAGGTGATTAGCTGTTAACATTTTCTTCCTTTTTTGTGCGTGCCCCCCCCCCCCCCCCCCCCAGCGCGCTATAATGCCGAAAGGCGCTGTGTGTACTGAATAAATTAATAAAATAAAAATATAAAGACTTGAAGTGAGCCTCCTCCGGGTCTTGAAACCTTCTGAGGAACGTTTTTATTTATTCAGAAAACAACGCAATATAAATAAAAAAAAAACAGTTTATGTGATTACCGAAGCAACAAACACACGTGACTTGCTGTGTCCCTGACGTCACGCTCCTTCGCGTTGGTCATCTATGCCCAATTTGACACTGTACTTTTCCTTTTTTTTCTTTTTTTTTCTAGAAAAATACGCGCCCCCTTTCTTGCAAATTTAATTAGGTGATCGTTTTGTCACCATATTGTAGTGTTTCGCTTGAAAGCACGATAACCCTTGTTTTCAAGCGAAGCCCCTTCAATATAACTTATATTTGTAGCGGTGTCAGGCATTCTTTAATTAGCGAAATATTCATGAACTCTCAAGGTAAACGCTATCAATTTACTGAGACTATTAATTATATCGGACAATATTGTTTTCTGGCTTGATCTTTTTTAATAACAGAAGTACATACGCGTCATTAATTTTGCTTCAGGAAAGCCGGCCCTGAAAATACACGCCCCGCACGGTTTCCCATAATATGATAAAGCAATTCACTTTTCTTACCAGTGGCCCGTCGACAACATCTCAGCATTGAAGCACCGTCTAAGTCGTTGGATTTCAATGGCGTGTTATAAAGGACTTTTATAAAATCGTTTCGATAACCTCGATAACGACACCTGATACTCCGCCGGCGCCTTTATGCATTCATCGGACCGTTATCGGGTACCGTTATCAGAACGCACAACCGCTCTACGATAACTCCCTGTTGGTAGAGTAGAGGTATCTCTAACCTGCATGCCTATTGAGGCTGACTAACTTCCGGTTGTATAAACATACGCGCAATATTATTTTTACGAGTTTAATCGGGTGTTTCGAGCCAAGTAGCACACTATACAGGGTTGCCAAGAGATGGAAACACTGTACTGTTTGAACCGGGTTAAGAAGTGATGTCAAGTAATAGAGGGCAAGACACAAGACAGAACCCCGCTACAATTAACTAAGGAGGTTAATTGTAACGCCTCGCAATTAACAAACACTTCGTTGCCTGTGCACTATATTCCCCTACAGGTCGTAAAAAATCCAAAACGACAACCACAACAACAACAAAAAAATAAGAATAGTTTTCATAAAGAAAGCTCAGGTGCTCCGGATGTCCGTTGGTTTCCCAACCGGATGTCCGCGTGGCGGACCTTTACAATTATTATTCTACACTTATATTTTTGGCGGTCCGCACTCGGCGGCAAATGACTTTTCCTCGCTTTCTTCTTTTTATGTGCGTAAGGTATTTTTAAACACGGGTTTCCGCCGTTTGAGGTGGCGCTACTAGACGATTTTTTGTCCGTCTCCGAAGCCAAAGCAGAGAGGAAACGGTTGCCCGGTTGCTTCGGTGCTTTGTGGTCGACAGTTTCGAAGTCTGAGTCGTGAAAATAAGACACCAACTCGTACACTAAATTCCACGGAAAGGCGATTGTATTGGCTGTGGAGAGCTCAGATCCCAGACAACCACCAAAATGCTGTCAATTCCGTGACGTCAAACAGATCGGCTATCGTAATTGGAGTTATCGAAATGATCTACTAAAGCTCCCTTATAATATGATGCTCGGTACCGGCCACGGCCCAAGTTTGACAAGCTGTCAGCCTCGCCAATCCTTTGTTTTCAACAGAGGCTGCACGCCGGTATTCTTATAATGCAATTAAATGCAAAGGTGCAAGCGAGCTGGACAAGAATGACGAAAATAATCCCTGGAGCAAGGGGAACAAGAGGGACAAAGGACAAACACAAATCTCCAAAACACAGCTGGAGATTTGTGTTTGTCCTTTGTTCCTCTTGTTCCCATTCTCCAGAGATTATTTTCGTCACGCTGGTATTGGCGGCATTAGTAATAATCCTGAGCGCATACAGAGTACGATTCAATGATAAAAGAGAACAGCCTTCACTTCCTTCGTCTTGCCACTTGAAACGTTAAAAACGCGTAACCACAAACTAAAAGTAAAAAAAAAATTATTTGTTTGTGGAAACTATTTTTTAACGTTGATTTCAGATGAAGCTCCAACGCAGTATCTCCGACGCCACATCGAACATTCTGCGGACAATGCATTCTAAGTTCTAACGCAAATACTTTAAACCAAAATACATTTTCCACATAATGTTTGGACCAGTGCCCCTCGTGCGAGAGCGTACAATTAAATAAACAGAAACACACTCGTATTCACGATGTTACGCGAAAATAAAATTACAAAACAACAAAAAAACTGACAGCATTGAAAACGCGTGGCGCTGCGTTGCCCTTTTAATTATGCTTTCGAAATCGTCCGTTACCGTTTCCCGCCATATTCACGTAATACCGCTCTTATGCCGTGCGCGCGCAGAGAAGGAAAGGCATTCCAACCGCCCGCGCCCGGAAGTAGGAAAAAACAAGAATAATCAAGATAGGGGCCGCTGCGAAATCATTCCACGGGACGGATCTTCATCGGGGCGTAGCATGCAGAGGCAGCGCTTCAGAGCAGCGGTGCCCGTCATTACTCATGCCTCGCAACGGGCAGAGGAGGAAACGAGCGCTTTACTTTCCCGCCCTCGTTCGCCAAATGCGAAAACAAGAAATAGAGACACGCCTGTGGAATGTCGTTGCGTAACCAGCGAATGGCGCGTTATAGCCTTTCCCTCTCCCGAGTCCTGACAGCCCCATAAAACAAGGAGCAGATAGGATTCTTAGTCATATAACAACAAAATAAAAGCACGTACACCTCTCAGAAGGAGGTCAGGCATGTTTACTGGCCCGGGTTTTAAAGAAAGACCATTCGTCGGCTTCCTTTAATCACTTCATTCAGTGAGAAACGCGACGAGGCATCGCGCGTGGGCCCATGACCAGCTGGCAGCTGGTATCATAGCAAAAGAGGAATATGTTTTTCTTTTCCCTTTTGTTAGTGATATTGCATGACGACGATACATGGCTTGCATGTGACGTCATAGCACCATGCCGGTGGTCATTACTACGTGTTCTTGCCGAGAAAGACAAATAAGCTGGAGCGAAATGTGTGCTGCAGAAGGTACGCACTCAGCAGCAAGGACACCACAGGGCCGCAGATGTGACGTCAGAGCAAGCCGTGTTTGGGGGTGCCGTATTGCTCGCCCCTCTCGTGGGCGAAACTGATTAATCGAAGACCGATTATTGGTGTTCCGTGCGTCGTGGGGCAGCATACATGAAGGGATTTCTGAGAGTGTATATATAAAATTTAGTGTTGCGCGAATATTCGAATTTTTGAATAGTAGTTTCGAATAATACGCTATTTGATATTTGCTTCGAGATGAACTGGGATCTAATTTTCGAAGTGCTGATCGCGGCAAGTTAGACCCGTTGAGCGCGCTTCCTACCGAGCACCGGTGTACAGCGGGGAAGCAACACCCGCGGAAGCGAGCTCCGCGGGTGTTGGTTTTCCGCCGTGCACTGGTGCTTACCAAGAAGCGCACTCAACGGGGCTAACCCGCTGGAAACGACATTTAAAAAAAGTACAAATATGATTGAATACGCTGTCGCGTGCATCGGAGAAAGGCACACTTTCAACGCGGGACAGTGCAAGCGCACGCCTGGTGTATAAATAGACACGAAAACTATGCGAATGTTAATGTACTTGCATTGCAGTCAAATTTTCAAAAGTAAACTGTGGCTTTTAAACAAGAGCATACGTTAGGCAGAATGTCCTGACAACCTGCACTGATCATTTGAGACTCTTCTTTAAAAAAAAGAAATTCGAGATTTAAGAAGTTATATTTTTGAATATAGCGAGATTTATAAATCTCCTCGATTAGGTATTGCTGTGAATCTCGATAGGTTTGATTTTATGTCAAATCTGTCGTTTCCTTACCATCACAATGTAGGCATTGGACTTTCTGAAGCCATAATCTACTCGTTAGAAATAAAATAACTTAGCTTTGGAATGGGCAAGTGGAAGCTTGGGAACAAACTTCATGAGTTCAACTGGTTTTTCGAAGCATATAGTGGAACAGCGGGGAAAGGCTCGGGAAAACGATTCGATATTCTGTTCGAAAATATTCGGCCAAAACCACTATTCGTTTCGAATTCGCTTCAAACTTAAAATCCATTATTCGCACATGACAAATAAAATTCATAAACAACAACGCGCCAAGATGTTCGAGTAAATGCGGTCCCCCACAGTGCACGGGAGTGTATACAGACGCCTGTACTGCACTGCAGAGCCCTCTTTGGTCCCACTTTCATGTGAGACCGAACAAGTTCGGGCAGCGAGCCCCATTTTCAGAGATCGCCAGTTCGCCGGTCAGGATGGTTACGGTAGTGAAAGCACGTGCACGCCACGAGCACTGACAAAAGCTTCTCGCTCGAAAGCTTGACGTGATCCTTCGTACTCTTCTGGTATGCGCGAACATATTTTGAGGTCAAAAGCTGCGAAACCATAAATTAAAGAAAATGGAGAGAAAATCCTAGCACCTACTTTCTTTTGGAGCACGCGCGAACCTGTCACTTCAATCTATGGCATATTTACGAAGCCAACCGTCTCAGAGACGGTTGACTTCGTAGAAAACAATACGCGCAAGAACGAGCTCGGCGTAAATTCTCGTAAAGTTAAGTGATGCTGAACACGAGAGGGGTACCGTACATATAACGCGACGGCGACGGAGGGGCGACTCACACCAATGCTGCCAGCAATGTTTTTTTTGTTTTTTGTCCTGTAAGGATTACCTGTCGAGAACACGTAAGTTCCAAGAATCCAGTAGGTGTCCAAGAGAAGCTACAAACGTACTAATAAAATACTAAAATAATCCTGGAGAAGGGGAACAAGAGGGACAAAGGACAAACACAAATCTCCAAACACAGCTAGGCGACTGGTGCGCGACCAAGAAAATCCGCCTGGTCCGGGTATCGAACCCGGTACCTCTCCATTACGGGTGGGGCGCACTACCGACTGAGCTAACCAGGGGTTAGACGTCAGTAGAGCAAACGGGTTTTATGAGCACCAGTCGCCTAGCTGTGTTTGGAGATTTGTGCTTGTCCTTTGTCCCTCTTGTTCCCCTTCTCCAGGGATTATTTTAGTCATTCTTGTCCAGCTCGCTTGCATTTTTGCATTTAATTGCATTATAATAATAACCTTAAATTGCAAGCTTCACCCATGTTGGTGTTAGACTGGTGGCAGCTGATAAAACCCGTTTGCTCTACTCGACGTCTAACCCCTGGTTAGCTCAGTCGGTAGAGCGCTCCACCTGTAATGGAGAGGTCCCGGGTTCGATACCCGGACCAGGCGGATTTTTTCGGTCGCGCACCAGTCGCCTAGCTGTGTTTGGAGATTTGTGTTTGTCCTTTGTCCCTCTTGTTCCCCTTCTGCAGGGATTATTTTAGTCATTCTTGTCCAGCTCGCTTGCACCTTTTCATTTAAATGCGTTATAAGAGTACAACAAAAAGCTAGGCAGGCGGAACGGCAGTACATGTCTGGAGAAAGCACATAATGCGGAGTACTGTTTGTACGTCGCACACGCAGTACAGGACCCAGAAATAGTTGGTACAAAAATAGAGTGTGCAGGCAATCTGTCTGAAGCGTTACGATGTTTCCGTCACATTAGTCGTACAAAACCTGACTGCAAACATGTTCGAAAGCGTACAAATGTTCGATGCAAAGATGTTTCCGAACATGCTTCAGACGCCACCATAGATACTGTCACCATGTGTGCAGCGCACACCGCGTCTTTTGTACGAGTTACGTGATTGTGGCTTTACGCTGCACGACCATTGGCTATGCGCTCTCTCATTGGCTACAAATTGATTAAGGGAAGGGCCAATCGTTTGTTTTTCGACCGCTTGGCGGTTCGGCATACGTGCAGAAACTTCAAATGGCCCGCGTACACACAATCGGTGTCGCCATTTGTCTTCGAGGGTACCTGTTACGGTGCCTGACCTTTTTACGAATGCATAGAGCTCTCAGGAATTCGATCGGAGCAACGTGCAGCGCGCAAGGCCGCCCACGCGGCTCGGGAAAAAAACATTTTCCTTACTTTTTTACTGTTTTTCCTCCTAACGCGCTCCAGATAACGCAACTGGAAACCAGTTTGACCCCGCAATGCTTTCCAACAACGGCTTACGGGAGCGAGAAAAGGGGGGGGGGGGGGATGCGCAAGGGACGAAAACCGACGACAGTTCCTTCCTCCTCCTGGCAGGAGACGCGCCCTCCATGAAGAAGAATGCTGACCCGACCCACTGATCTCGCGCAAGAGGGAAGAAACGACGAGACGCATCATGCTGCCACGGAGGAAGAGGCGTTCAATAGAGGGCGCTGCGCGTTCTGTTGCGTTTTTTGCTCGTTCGGTATTGTTTTTCTTTTTCACTTCTTTTTGTCGTACGACGTTGCAATTCGGGTTACGCGCCGCGTGCGACGTTTGTGCTGTCATGTGGCTTAGCAGCGGAATAATAATAACAAGAAAAGAAGAAAACCTGAGACTGTCGTTATCATCATCATCATACCGTCGGTCCTCCGTGGTTCAAAGGACAGACCAGGTCGCTGCCTCACTCTACAACGCCCACTGATAACTTTTTTTTTATTATTTTTTTTTGTGGACGTTATTTAGGTCGGTGCGTCATGAACTAAGCATATCACTATGCTCCCTTTCGAGGTAATATCTGTAGGAGAGACCCAGCGGGTATGATCCGTTGTTTGTTTCTTCGTGGGCGCCAATTTTGAATTAAGGGCGCTAACGAATGGGTCGACCCTTCCTTTCCGTCCATTTTAGAGCGCAGCTCTTAGGCGCCCGTTTCCGGCTTGAGCGGCGTCGGCGTCGCCGTCGGCGTAACCGCGCGGTGCATGTTGGAACATGCACCGCGCGAGCCCCCCCCCCCCCGAGCGGTGCATGTTGGGACATGCACAGCGCGAGCCCCCCCCCCAGGTCACGTGACCCCCAGGTCATGTGACCCCCCCCAAAGGACATTGAAGAATGAGGGGAGAAGGAGGAAGAGGAGGAGGTGTATACCCTTCCCTTGAGTAGCCCTTCCCTCCTCCTCCTCAAGAGCTGCGCTCCAAGTCGGCGCTACAGGAAGTTGTAAACGGCTTTCATTTTTAGAGCGCAGCCCTCAGGCGCCCACTTCCGGCTCGAGCGGCGTCGGCGTCGCCGTCGGCGTGGCCGCGCGGTGCATATGGAAGTATCCCATACTGCACCGCGCCCCCCCCCGCCCCCGGGGTCACGTGACTTCGGGGGGGGGGGGAGGGAGGGGGGGGTCGCGTGACCTCGGGGGGAGGAGGGGGGAGGGGAGTCACGTGACCCCTCGGGTCACGTGACCTCGGGGAGGAGGGGGAGGACGTGACCCCCTCCCCCCGAGGTCACGTGACACCCCCGGAGGAGATTGAAGAATGAGGGGAGGAGGAGGAGGGGTATACCTTCCCCTCAGTACCCTCCCCTCCTCCTCCTCAAGAGCTGCGCTCCAATTCGACGTTACAGGGAGTTGTAAACGGCTTTCATTTTTTCACCCAGTATTCCTTTTTTTTTTTGGAGGGGGGGGGGGTTCGGGAGGGGGGGTGTTTACATTTTCCTGCAGTTTTTGTTTTGTAATTAAGAGTATAGATAGCCAAAATAATAGCGACTCAACACCCTTGTCTCTAATCTAAGGCCCTTCCTTTTTTGTTTTTTTTTATTTTCTTGTCTTATTTGACGAGAAGTCTGGAGGTTGCGCGAGTGTAATACTTTCTGCTGCTCCCATAATTTAGACTGATAGATGCGTCATCTATTCGGAGTATGTTGGGCTTCGTAATGGCTGAATTGTGCCGGTAGGCGAACCCATCAAAACCATTTTAAAGGATGAAAAAAAAAGTGATTGGTTTTAGGAACACTTGAAACTGGAGAAGAAAGAAAAAAGAAAAGGAAACAAAATTCACGAATCTGGTGCTCGGCGTCGGACTCCGGTTTTCACCATTCGGAAAGTTTACCAGCTGGCTGCTGTCTTTTTATGGCCACCTCTCATCTGCAGCGCAAAAGCATGGTCGATGTGAGACCAGGAACAAATAGATCTGGACGCACCGTGCGAGCGAACAAGATAGCCTCGGTATACTCAGGCATCGGGCACTCTCGCCACAGTTTCCCAGCTCTCTGGGGGTTCGCGTGAGAAAACTGCCTCCGGAAACGCGCTCATCGTGCGCCATGAGGGGAGCCGAGATCGGCCATTAAATACCTCCCACTTACGATGTTTATCAGGAATCAAGACACACTTGATTGTCGTTTCATTGCTTTATTTTTTTTTAGGTGTGTTTTGGGGAAGTTGTGTATTTGATGGCCTTAGCGCAATTCTTCGATCCGCGGCAGAAAGTCGGATGGACTCGCGTATACGAACGGAAAAGAGAGCGCCAAGAAGGAAACACTCTGTACAGGAAAGTGGGAGTGACGTGAGATTAACACGAGGAAAATGGGCTGTGGATAGAATCAACGCCCCTCACAGAATCGGTAACATTAAGCGTCTAGTGCACGCACGTGTGCCCCGGGGCTCGCTTACCTATTTCCCTATTCTTTATTGATGCATTTTTCGACGATTTCTGGAGGTTGGAAAACGGCGGCGATTTTGCGTCCTAACCTATCTCACAGAAAGCTAAACAAACAATCTGAACCCCCTTTTGTCAGTTGATAATGTGGATGCTAGGGCTAGTTGGTAATTCATGGTTGGATGGAACAGAAAAGATAAACAGTCACACTCACAGGCACACAAGAAGGAACCAGACTCGTAGCGCTGACTATACTCTGTTTCACCTTATGTTGTACCGCAGCGAAGGCTAGAAGCGCGAGCTCATAGCGTTGGCAGCTGCCCCTAATTCACGAGAGCTTGCGCCGCCGAGATATGCCCCAGAGCAAGGAGCTCGCGCTTGTAGCCTTCGCTGCGGTACAACATAAGGTGAAACAGGGTATAACAATTCAGGGATATATTTCTTCTTTCTCAAATCGTCATCTTCTCCTTCGTCGTTAAAGTCAGTTCAAATGTGCAAAAGTAAAATTGAAGGATCGAGTACACACCTATCATATATATGCAAACAGGATTGTTTAGGTCGTTGCACATTGGTGAACAAGTCCATAAAAAAATCTAAGGTTAACATCGAGCTAATAAGAAAGACTCGAAAAAGAACCTGCTGGGGAGCGATCGCAATATGGTACCCAAATGGCCGAGTCTAAATAGCTGAAGAAGCTCAGAGACGGTCGGCTCCCATTCTGAAGATGGCCCCAGGAGATTCCCTTTCCAGATACCGCAGTAAAAGCGATCGTGGAAGTCAGACGGTATAGGGATTCCTTCGAACCTCCTGGTGCTTTTCTGTGGTTCTGATTAAACTTCAGTTCCGATTGCCTCTCAGCCGTTCTCCAAGCATATATAGTAAGGGCAGCGCATCATAGCTCCGGTTGCTAGTGTCTGGACAGTGCTTTGAAGACGCGGCTGACTTCCGGGAGCATATGGTCTTGCATCGAGCTGAATTATACGCCTTTCTACGGTTCAATCGGCTTCTGAAACGCACAGTCGTTCGGGTAAATGGGTGGTGAGAAAGTATATTTATGCCTTCCCTACCGTAGGATGTCACATATCATCGATGCCATCAAATGCCTAGCTGTCTTCCCCTCTGACACGCAGTCTTTTCTTCTTCTTTTTTATATCCAGAAAAGCCGCCAATTTAAAAGCGCAGCAGGGAACAAGACAATACCCCCCCCCCTTTTTTTTTCTGCTAAAAAAAACACAAAAATAAAAAAAAACGAGACGTCCGCCGAGGACGGCTCGATTTTCTGGCACAGCATTTATCTCGAAACCGAAGCACACTACAAGAAAAATATATATATATATATAAATAATATAGATTAGAAAAAAACTACGTGTGGAGAACACGGCGTAGGAATGCGGGCGTCGAATCGGTGGGGTCCTTTCAACAGCCATGTACGACGGACCACTCCTCGACACGGTGGGTCGTGGACAGTGGGGGGGGGGGGGGGGGACGAGGGGCGTCCCAGGTAGCAAGGGGGGCCCCGGGCATTTCACGACCTCGTAAATCGAACGGGTCCTCTGCGCGTCACACCCGGCCGCGAAACGAGCGGGCCACGTCCGTCCTCGAAGATATATAGCCTCCGTTTCAACGATGGACCGCAGCGGACCCTACCAGCCAATCCGACGCTGCGAACGTATCACGTGATCGACGTGATGACACTCTCACGGCACTGGGTTGACCTCGATGGATGGTTTCCACAATCCTTTGCGCTCCATCGTAAGGGGC
>JAZHYW010044130.1:0-69187 GCA_037355805.1 Ixodes ricinus | reverse complement strand
GGGGGGAGGGGGGGGGGTGTTTCGACTCTCTCGGTGGCGTGGGCCGAACCGTGCACGTTGTTCGCCTCCTGTGCCACGATTCCTCGTCGCCAGTGTCACGATCGTTCTAGAACATGGACGAAGGGGGCCGAAGCACCCGCCGAGAAGAGACGCCTTGCATTCAGTTCCAGTCAAAGGATGTACAAAAAGAGAAACAAGATACTACTGTTCATCTCAAGATCTGATTGCCACAGTTTGCTCTGGAATGCGTCACTAACCACGTGTCTACACGGCGAGTATCTAAACCGCTTTCCCTAATTTTATGTTGGAAATTCTAATCAATATTGATTGATTGATTGATTGATTGATTGATTTTTATTTGCATCAAGTACAGCGTACATGATACTGGAGGCTTGTGGAAAAAGCGGTCACAAGACCAGCTTGACAAAGCCACAGGCCCCCACATTGGCATTTATGCAGCACTAAAAAGAAAAACAATCAACATGCCATACAGATAACAGCATCAACAGAAAAAGCAAAATAAAGAGAATAAAGAGAGCAACAATGTACACAGTCTAATTACATCACAACCACGGAATCGCAGGATCTTGAAAGGCATTATCAAGAAAAAACACGATCATCTACATGCACAACAACTTTCAAATTTTAATAATATTACACAGCATTTTTTACACAAGAAAAGTCGACTGGGGGCTGAAATAGCAACGCAATGCTTTAAATGTTATATCTAAAAGCTCGACATTATCGGCAGCCAATCTATTTAGTAACCTTGGCAGTTTGTTTTTCAACTTATCTTGTCCATAGATTGTTCTATAGGTGATAACATTCCAAGGCTCACTATGCCGCGTTGTGTAGGCGGAAGTATTACTACGCAAGTTAGCTAATCCTTTTAAAAACGATGATTTAGTCTTTACCTCTTTCTTAAAAGCTTTAGAAAGCCGATAATCGTACATTTTATGGATTGGCAATACATTATATTTTACGAACAACTCATGTGTATGAAAGTAAAACGGAATATTTTCAACAACTCTTAGGAACCGTTTTTGTAAGACATGTATTTTATGTAGATTTGCTTGAGTTGTGGATGCCCAGACTAAGTGACAGTAGTTAAGCCTAGATGAAAACAAACTATTATAAATTAAAATCATAATATTTCGTGGCAGAATATGCCGATTACGATAAACAAGTCCGACTATTTGGGACAGCTTAGTGGCTACGGAATCAATATGTTTATCCCACGACAAAGTTTCTTGAAAAACAACCCCTAGCACCTTAAAACTAGAAACAACTGCAATGGGAGTCGAATTTAGCATTATTGGTTGATTTAACACGACAGTTTTATTTTTACTACGAAATAAGACGGCTTTAGTTTTGTTTATATTTATTTTTAAGCTATTTTGGCACGTCCATTCGTCTAGTTTTTGTAACGTCGAATTCGCTTTATCGACTATCTCATTATATATCTTTCCGGTTATAAATATGCTGGTATCGTCAGCGTAAATAATCATATTAACATCTGATCCAACAGAGACGATGTCATTTATATACATATTGAAAAGAAAAGGACCCAGAATACTCCCCTGTGGTACGCCGCAAGAAACAGGAAGTGGATCGGAGAAATGATCCTCTATACGGACTGTTTGTACACGATGATGTAAATAAGACATGATTAATGATGCAGCCTTCCCTCTGAAACCATAACGTTGAAGTTTTTGAACAAGCAGTGTATGATTTACATGATCAAATGCTTTAGTTAAATCTACAAAGATACCAAGAACAAATTTTCCTTCCTCAAGGGCAGTCAAGATTAGTTCTTTCTGCGCAAGCAGTGCGGACTCTGTACCGAGTCCTTTACGGAAACCAAATTGGGATTCATTTAGGAGGTTGTGCTTCTGCTCAAAGTCAATAAAACGGTTTAAAATTATTTTTTCTAATGCTTTTGAAAAAATTGGTAGTATTGACACGGGACGGTAGTTTCCCATGTCATTTTTATCACCTTTCTTGTACAACACATTTATATGGTGCGGGCATCTAAGTCCGATTCCCTCAGACCCTGTTCCCGGATGAATATGACACAGCAATACTTCGCTCTCGGCAAAAGGGTTTAATCACTCACTCATTGCCTTGGGGGGTTTCGGGATTGGGGAACGGTCATCAGCCAGGCCAGGGGGAGTCCGCTGCCAGTGCAGCTTTTCCAAGTCCCAGCGGTGGTCGTCAACACCGCGTCAAGGGGACGTCGTTGCCCAGGTTCGCCGTCCGGTCCGTTCGTCGAGTCCGCCACTCGACGTAGCGCCCGCACTCCCCGCTCCTGCGTCCGTCTCCCGTCGATCCCGCGCCAGCGTCTTCCTCTCCTGTCCCGCTGCACGCTTGCCGTCCGCCGTTCGAGAGCCTCGCCGTCCGAGCCAGCGTCACCGTCGAAGAGAGTCGCCGTTCCAAGAGAGCCTTCTTTGTCCGGCTTCCCCTTTTAAAGCCTTCGTCCCTTTGTCTTGGGAGGCCAGTCCCGTGACGTCAGTTGGCTTCGGGGAGTGGTCCAGCCGGATCTTGTCCTGCGCGAGCTCACCGCCGCTCCCCCGAGGCATGACGTATCTCGGAGGTATGGCGCGCTAAGCCTCTGCCGGAAATTGGGGCCCGGAGGGTCGGTGCGGGGAGGGCAGCCAGATCTCCACACCTCCCTCCCCTCAAGGCTCGGACTTGGGGGGGCCCAAGGTTGCGTGGTCCCCAGGACCTCAGGCAGGAAACTCGTTCAGCTGAGTGTCGCCGATGATGACGATCACCCTCGATGATAGTGGTGGTGGCATCAAACCAGGCAGGCCAGCGGTGAACGTTCATCCGCTGGGAAGCCCGCGACCGACGGAGCACGGCCCCGGAACCAGTCCGGAGCACCACAGCTCACAACACGCACGGGCACTCAGGCACACACCACACGCCGGCTCTTAAAGTTCGCTTCCGTCCCTAATGTAACAGACAGCGAATCGCGCAAAAACGAATACCGGCACGCTATATCAGACGGCGCGACGAAACCAAGATCTTTCGATCGTTGGACATGCCACGAAATAAAAACCAAACTCTTCATTTCAATACTAACCGGCAGGCAATCATCAAGAACGTCACGCTACACGTTCGAGAGGTACGTAAGAGGAAAACTATTCCTCAACTAAAAAGCATAAGCACTCGCTGTATACTCACATCGTACATACGCCCATTATACAACGTTTGCTCCTATAAAACTCAACCGCATTCTTTTAAAACGGAAAACAATCTACCAGAGCGGCAGGACCGCACACCTCTGACAACAATATTAATCTCCAACACATTCGCGAAGAACGCACGAAACCTCAAAAAACTATAACCACCCGTAAGACAGAAACGGCCACAAATCCAGCCCCGTTCGCGAGGTGCGACTCGAAATATCTACGGAGAACAAACACGCTGCCAACAGTAGCAATTACTCAAGACGGGTACTCATGCACTCGGCGTTCGCGACACCTGAGCTACAAACACGCTACGGGCAAGCTACGCAGCACGCCATCATCAGAAGGGATAATCACCTTACTGAGAGGCTGGTGTTCCGTGGTACCGGCCACTTACACCAGTACAAAGGGAACAGTATCTAGATCGTGCGGACAGCAGATCTAATCGGACAGGCTATTTACACGGCTATGTCCGTAACGTCTCGGCATGTACCAGACGTTACCGCTTCACTGCTCGGAGGCGACCACCCAACAGGAGCGACGAGCGCGTAACGGCGGTCCGCACCGAACCCCGCACGGGCTCGACAGCCGCGACAAGCGCATCGACGCACGTTAGAGTTCTCCCCGGCCAAACCCCGACACCGCATAACTAAAAAGTCTTCCTGCTGATGTCAAGTCCGGCCGGGATCGAGCAATAAAAGTACGCCGTCAACGCGTCTCGCGACTCTTCGACGTTCTCGACTCGAGCAACGTCTCCACATACAAACGCAGTAGGTTACGCACAAAGCTCGCCCCCAACCAAGTCAAGACGCCGCATAACTAAAAAGTCTTCTTGCGACTGTAAAGACAGGCAGGGTTCGAACAATGTAAGTATCCCACACGCGCACCTTTCAACTTCCGCGCAACGAGCGCGACACCGAAATGCCAAATAATCTAACCGGCCGGTCTTGGAAATGGACGAGCTAATAAACTATGTTTGCTCTGCATAAACAGTTTCCGCAGCGTCGAAGTGTCTACCGCATTTACCGCTGGATTCCAACACCCGCTACCCATTCATGCAAAGGCTGCAGTTTGTACAGCGACGGGCTGACCCAACGCACAACAGTTATAGGCCGCCGACGGCCATGCCGCTGCCATAATTTCTAGGCTTCCCGGGCACGTACCCGCCGACGTGAACCGTACGTTTTCCCGGGCCAACCGCGCATCTGTACAGGATAAAACTATGAACAACTCGTCACATCCTCACAAGACCGCCACTCCCCTCGTGCAGCTCTTCACTGCACGAGCACAGCTCTTTCCCCACCTAGCTGTCTTTTCTCCCCTAAATTTATAATTTATCTCTAACCCAGGTCTCTGCACGACCAATTACGCTCTCTACGCCCTCGCGTCCCAACGCGAACCCAAGCACGGCCGAGAGCCGTACCTGTATCCGGCGGCAGCGCAAAGCGCGCGCTAGCCGCCGCTCCTCCGGAGACGGAGAAAACGAAATGAAAGAGTAACTCCCGCCGCGAGGCTCAACCATCGATATGGCGGTGTGAGGATCCGGAACCAACTGTGCGCACAATCAAACGGGATCAACCTCACGACTCTACATCCAGGTACGCACGGGTCATGCCCATCGCGTCAAACTGGACTCCACGGAGCATTACACACGCACAGAGCCACTGATAAAGTGAAAACGGAAACTCGGTGGTTTTCTGGATTCCGACGTCTGCGCACCAGACATCGCGTATCCGGCACGATTTAGTGGGCTTAGCCCCTAAATGTAGCCTCTGGCCACAAGGTACTCGTTCAAAGCGATCTTGGTCGGAACCACAAGAGCGCATACCGTACCTTAAAACGCTGTCAACTAACGAAGCTCAAAACCGCGCTGACAGCTCAAGCAAGGCCAACTGGGAGCTAGCATGCGGTCAAACCGAGACGCTAGTCTCCTCCCGGACAAAATGCAATGCGGGAATAATTTCCAAACACAGTCCGTGCAACCGCCATCCGCAATGGGAGCGTTCTCCACCCATAGCGATGGCTCTCTAACGCGTCCGATCGGTAACAAGCGTTCCAAAACATTACATCGATACGCGAGCAAAGGCGGTTAGGCACGTCACATCCCCCAAACCGTGAGCCGGCATCTTTCCCAGCAGACGTGAACGGCCGGAGGCGTAGGTGGGGTGACGCCCGACGCTACAGGCCTCGAGAAGTGCGGTAATTTCGACGCACACAGCGCTCTTGCGTAGCAGGATCAACCTGCCAGCATCCAACGGTGCGCTGAACAGCAAATACTCAAGGCGCTTCTCGTAACGGGGATAAGTAAATTCCTGACATGCTGGGGACAAAGGGTTAATCCCTAAAGACAACGGTCAAGGTCCGCGCCTCCTCGTCAGGCAGGCGATCATGTCAGGACCTTCGTGCGGCGCGCCCGCGACGGAACTTCGTGCGGCGCTCCCGCAACAAAGATGACCCCCAAAAAGAGCGCGAAACAGTGCCCTAATTCAACCGGAAACAGGTTTGGAATCGGAATGCCTGCCTGATCAAATATCAGGCCCCCACGTTGCGGCGCCAGTTTATGCGGGCATCTAAGTCCGATTCCCTCAGACCCTGTTCCCGGATGAATATGACACAGCAATACTTCGCTCTCGGCAAAAGGGTTTAATCACTCACTCATTGCCTTGGGGGGTTTCGGGATTGGGGAACGGTCATCAGCCAGGCCAGGGGGGAGTCCGCTGCCAGTGCAGCTTTTCCAAGTCCCAGCGGTGGTCGTCAACACCGCGTCAAGGGGACGTCGTTGCCCAGGTTCGCCGTCCGGTCCGTTCGTCGAGTCCGCCACTCGACGTCGCGCCCGCACTCCCCCGCTCCAGCGTCCGTCTCCCGTCGATCCCGCGCCAGCGTCTTCCTCTCCTGTCCCGCTGCACGCTTGCCGTCCGCCGTTCGAGAGCCTCGCCGTCCAAGCGAGCGTCACCGTCGAAGAGAGTCGCCGTTCCAAGAGAGCCTTCTTTGTCCGGCTTCCCCTTTTAAAGCCTTCGTCCCTTTGTCTTGGGAGGCCAGTCCCGTGACGTCAGTTGGCTTCGGGGAGTGGTCCAGCCGGATCTTGTCCTGCGCGAGCTCACCGCCGCTCCCCCGAGGCATGACGTATCTCGGAGGTATGGCGCGCTAAGCCTCTGCCGGAAATTGGGGCCCGGAGGGTCGGTGCGGGTGAGGGCACCCAGATCTCCACACCGGGCAATTTGCATTCTTCGAGGAAAAACAGCCTGACTAAGGCAAAGGTTAAATATATGTGTTATGTAAGGTGCAAGAAGTTCTACAGCGTACTTAATTGGTTTTATTTGAAATCCATCAGCGTCTTTAGCCTTGCTGTTGCTTAAATTTATAATTGTAGTAATAACTTCTTGTTCATTTACAGGGTTAAGAAAAATAGAATTCGGGTTGGACGGAATGTTCACAAGGCTACAGTTCGTTACGGTTTTATTAACAATATTCACAAAATATTTGTTGAAAGCATCTGCAAGTTCTTTTCCAAATAACTCACCATTATTCGTATATTTAAGTTACGTCTAAAAGATTTTTCTTTATGTTTGAAAAGATTTGGTTATATTTGGAATATCATAGTATAAAGATCATTAAACAATTAATTTGTATGTCTACCGTACGCAGTCTGGCGTATATTATAAACTTTTTTTTCTTCTGAGAACATACTTTTATTAAGATTTTGTAGAAGTCGTATTTTCCCATACTAAAAACAATAATTATAGTGTGAGTAATATAGAGAATTATAAATAGGAAGCATAATGGGAGGTGAGATCATATAGCCATATTTCAACATAATTACTTACACCTCTTGAAAGTGTCAGACATGCATGTTGTACGTTCTTGTCCCATATCACGCTCTCTGCTATATCTATCCTATGTGTACCAAGTCAAAGGATTGACGTATAAAAGCAGTGTGTTTTTTGTGATCGGATATCAACCGCCGACGCATACTGATCGCCGGTACAATTTGACCGGAGACAAATCATACAGTCAGGCGGCCAGCATCCTCGTACCGGTACCATTATCTCTTTACAGGTGACTAATATTCCGTGTCACTGCCTATAACCTCTAACCACATACAACTGGGCTATATCCATACAAAAATGGTCTATGGTCGTCTATGGAAAATTATATGGCAGGCTATCACCCCCTATGGCCCTCTATGGTCGGCCATAGAAATCCATAAAGACAGCTACAGCCAGCTATAGAAAAATCTATGGCCCTGTGTCTAAAGACTGGGAACCATTAAATTTTCTTTACCCGCCTATAGAAAATTTTATGGCCACAAGCCTAAAGACTGGGAACCAATAAATTGTCTTTAACCGTCTATAGAAAATTTTATGGCCCTATGTCTAAAGACTGGGAACCAATAAAATTTCTTTAGACGCCTATAGAAAATTACATGGCCCAATGTCTAAAGACAGCGAACCAATAAATGTTCTTTACCCGCCTATAGAAAATTCTTTGTCCCGAGTTTAAAGACAGGAAACCAATAAATTGTCTTTACCCGTCTATAGAAAAATTTATGGCCCTGAGTCTAAAGACTAAGAACCAATAAATTTTCTTTCCACGCCTATAGAAAATCACTACCGGCGCTTACTGTTTTAGTAAAAACACTCCAGGTTAGAAAATTAAATCAATACTAAATTTCTGTAATGCCGGTGACAAACCATGACCCAAGATATGTTCTCTGCTGTTGCAACGAGTCGTGAAAACCAGTAATATTGTTTGTTTGAAAAATCCATTAAAATACTTGTGCAACAATTAAAATTAATTATTACCCCCAAAAGTGAAAATAAATTACACTGGCGCCGAACACTGCAATCAAGCAATAGCTTTATTGCAATCTTCAGCACCAGTGTACTGCATGTCATCACTGCATTGTCAACGTGATTCATCAAACTTATTAAAAGATAATTAATAAATTTTAGTTAATTAGCCTAATGATCTACATTTGCTTTTTCAGGGTGTTGAATTAAGAGATGAGGGCTATTCAAGAGACAATTCAAATAATGTATTAAGTACGAGTAATATTCGCTCCGCCTCTACGTGTTTTTGCGACAAATAATGGGTCACCGAAAAAGTCGGATTCAAAAATTAGACTGCCATATATACAGCTAGCGCAAACGTAGCATATGAAGAGAGGGGTCAGTGTTGCGGCGTTGTTGCTGTTGTGTGAGGTAGTGTTCTGCTTGTGTTCTGTGTATTCTGTGTGTTCCGACATGTACGTATTATCTACCATGTAGCGTTCACAAGACTTGAAGTAAAATTTTTTTTAGAGTTTGCTGGCTAAAGAGAGCCATAGGGTAAGCCATAGAGAAGTCTTTAGCCAACCATTAGACAAGCTAAAGAGTGCTATGGCTGGACAGCGATAGGACCATAGACAAAGCTAAAGAGGCCCATAAAGGCGACCATAAGAAATGCTAAAGACAGCCATAGAAAATTCTTTAGCTAATTGGGCCAAATAGCTAAAGCCGACCATACAAAGAATTTTCTATAGCCGACCATAGGACATTTTTGTATGGATATAGCTAGGTCGGTATATCATGCGGGTATACCGGCATTGCATTTCGAAATTTCAAGCATTCCCGCCGGAGATCTCACATTCTATGTACATTTGCGTGGGCTCTTAAGAATCCCGAAATCTATACACCAACTCATGTTTACAAACAAACCGGAGCGCCCGGAGCGCCCCTAGCGGACGCCACTGGCGCCGCGCATGCGCGATGGGGGTGTGGGCAACAAGCGCGCCGTCGCCCATAAACAAACCATTGAAACGCGATGTTATCGGCGTCAGTGTGAGTCCCCTGCCCTTTTTCGCAATCGAATTGTTGATTCTACGTCTTCCTGGCAATGTCTGACTACATGAGCAGCGTCAGCGAAATTAACGAGGCTATTTACACCGCGAAACGTCGAGTGAATAATCTGACATGCGGCGATTCATTCCGCGTGGACGCCGCAGAATGTACGCTAAAGCCTGATTCACCTGATGAGATTTCGCTCGCAATTTTCAGTCGCGACGTCGCTCGGGCTGCAAAAGCGTGAACCGTAGCTGAGATGGTCAACGTCAACACTGAAAATCGCAAGCAGAATCGGACCAAGTGAATCAGGCATAACAAGTCGGTGATGGCCGCTGGTAACAAAAATCAACATCTCCATGTATCTACTGTTTACGAAGAGCCTGCTTACCAACCTTCAAATTTAAGTCTTTTGAGGCCTGCACTTACTTCTTATCGCAAGGACCGGGCCAACTTTTGGTCTACGGGCCGGCGTCGTCTAAGAGAGCAGACGACAAGCAGAAACGTTTGAAAGAGCAGACGACAGTTTGAACGATCAGGCGGCCGTTTGAACTTGAAGACGCACTGAACGTAGTCCGCAGGTGGTCCGCACAACTTGACGGTTTTCTGGCGTTCATGTTGGAACAAAACAAATAAATCTGATGACCACAAGTATCCGTGAATTCAACCCAAAGTGCTTCCCGCCCAAGCAATCGTTGTCCGACGGCGTCTGCTTTTCCCTTTTCCCGGCACATATCCAGATTCTCGGACGAACCGAGCACGTGAAAACTGACCTTCAAACCTTTCTCGACACTTTTGGTACGGCCCCAGTCGCGGCGTTTTGACGATAAGGCAGGTTTTTGTCTGATTCCTTTCAAAACAACGCAGGAATACACGTCTGGCATGGGGACTTCTGCCCACAGCCCCAGACCGGAAGTGCGACCGGCGCGCCACCACCGCGCCGTGACGTCACAGAGATGAGTTCATGTATAATGTAACCAACGAAAGTTACATATCTACGTGATACATGGGGAAGCGACGGATGTATTCTCCAACAAAGATCTCAAGACCTCCCGATAACGACTCTGCGCGTTGGCGGGTGTTTCCAGTCTGCCGGTTTCCAAACGAAGCCAATTATGTCACGGGAAATATCGCCTGTCATTTTGTCTTGAGCGGCCTGGCTGGTACGCATGGTACGCCGCCACATTCGTCGACTTCCCTTCTATGGTCGTTATGCTAAGCTCTGCTTTGTCACGCGCCTTCCCGCGTTTCAAACGCCGCCTCAGCGGCTTTCGCTTTACTTTGGTGTCATGAGCCCCGTCAGGTGTTTCCGTAAAGGCCCGTTCACGCTCTTACAGACCTCTTAAATCTTGGTTCCTTACAACCTCTTAAACCAGAGGACACAGTGGCGCCATCTATCGGGTTGCAGTGTAAACTTGACCAATCCGGCATATTTTCTATTTCTCCCGCGCATTATCCTTTCTTTCTTGTCTCGAAAAACTTTTGGAAACGTTATAAACGAGCCTTTCTCATAGGTATTACGCACATTCGACCTCGAAAATGCCGCAAAACCGTCGCTCTTGTGAAATGCAGTTCCACGATCACCGCATAGATGGCGCCAGAAATGAAATTTTAAGAAGTTTTAACAGATCTGGTCTCTCTCGGTCGAAGTCGGTCGCAAGAGTGTGAACGGGCCTTAAGAGTTGCGCATTCAAATATAGACCATCTGTCGATATGTTGGTCCGCGCGTTCCTGCGTTTTTTAAGGGGTTTTAATCCTCTCGATAATTAAATACTGAGAATGAGGCATCTAAACGTGGAACATTTAGACATGATTAACTAGAATCTCAAAATTCCCACAAATCATATAGCTTCCCATAAGACTTCTCGGGCCTGCATGCGCTGTCATTGCGAAACGAGCAGGCTCCCTTGAGCTCACTAGAAAAAATACAGTGCCTTGGACACTGTTCGGGAAAAGGCTAACAAGAGATGGAAAGCGCATGCCACAAACGATCGCTTCCGGGACAAACTGCTTAATTCGGGCGGTGGCATGGATGTTTGCTCAATGCGCTGCCCAGCCCTCAGTAGAGAGAGATCACTGGTGTTGCACTGAGCGAAATTCGAGCTGTGGGTTATTCAAATGTCTTGCAAGAGTAGTCGGATACAGGTTAAGAAAGCGCCAAATAAACACAACCACGTACCGGTCATGGCATCGAATCGCTCCGCGGACTATCTAGAAAAGACAGTAGCCATGACGAGTTATGTAACGTTACCCGTGAGGGCGTGAAAGATAAAAACGTTGGCCCAACCCAGGGCTCGCGAGGGTGATCACTCGATTGGCTATGGCTTCATAATATTCGGCGTCAATGGGAGCGCCATGGTCCCACAGCACGATGGGCGGCACAGCAGTCCATTAACGACCATGAGTGTCTGCGCAAGGCCTGTTTGGATAAAGGCGTGTTATTCCTTTGTCCAACCTGTCTTGTCATATTCGTGGGTAAGAAGTATCATGACATCCTATATGACGCACCGATCCCCTAGACGTCAGCGCGGCGTGAGCCCCGGCAGCGGACTATTTTCGCAGTGCTGTGGAACATTGACTTGCGGTAACGGGGGTCTGGGAGGAGCTTCTGGCGCATTCTTAGCTTGAATCTGCCTGTTTGGTCGCCATATTTGAGGGCGCTATTTAGAGCGCATGCTCAGAACGAGCTCACATTAATAGGCTGCTAAGAATCTTGGTAGTATAGAATGCACGTTGCAAAAGAACTGTGGAAGCTCGCCGTTAGCACTCGCTGATCAGTCGCGTACACAGCTATGTCCACCAGTGAATATGGCTGACAAGAGAAGGCCATTGCTGACCTCTTTTGTCTTACCCAAATGCCGAACCAGTGAAGCGGACGTTGACGAGCTTATGCACAAAGGCCAATGCTGGGGAGAAGGGCACACTGGAATCTAAAATGGCAATAACCTGCCTTGCTGTGGTTATGACGAAGTGAATTACACGTAATAAAATAAGAGGAAACAAAAATTTAAAGTCGGCTATGGCGGCGCCCAGGCACAGCTGCTGCGAGGCGTATATACAGTCAAAGCTACGGGCGCGCGCGCGCTTGCATCTTCAGCGCTTATCGAAACCGTGCACGCGCACTCCTCATTTTTAAAAGCCATAGAAAGTTGCCCGAGGGTATGGCGACATGCGCGACCGAAAGCGTTGCTGTGATAGGCCTTCCGGGATTAAACAATGCTGAAGGCTGGGCTAATTGGTATTGGTCTTGGGTCGCCAAAAGCATGGTAGCGCTTTTTGGAGCGAGGACAAAAGAAGAAAGAAAGAAAGAAAGAAAGAAAGACAAAAAGAAAGAAACAGCGCTCGTGTCTGTCTTGTCTTTCCATCTTTTGTCCTCGTCTAAAAAAAATAATTGTGGTTGTGGGGATATTTATACAGCGTGTGGTCGGTCAGCCATTTAAAGTTGCGACGAGTCACCCGCTGTAGATAAGCAATTTAGCCAGTGCAGTGCAACTGCTAGCCTGGGGTCTTTAACGTGCACCACGCAGTAGTGATACACGACCGCACGCCAGTACGATGCTCATCCAGATCGAAACGGGCAGGGATTGAGCCCAGGATCCCTGGGTTCTGGTGCGCGAGCTTTCGCTCCACGTGCTCCGAGCTGGTGTGCTCTAGCCCACTCGGCCACCGATCCCCCCTCATCTAAAAAGCGCTACCATGCCCTTGGCAACCCAGGACTTCCGGGATTGGCCGAATCCTGATATGACGTCAGCAAAGGATTTCTCTTTGGCGGAAATAAGAGGAATGGAAGAACTTCAATTTTGGCGGTGTTGGCAGCGTTGGTTTCAGAGCGCATTGAGTTCAAGCTTCCCCCATGCTCATTACAAACACCGTCGAAATGGTTGTTCGCAAGGTGATGACGTCACGAGAGGGATTTATAGGAGGGCGCCACCAAAACATCTCGCCACTAATATAGCCTTGCTTCTTTTTGTTAATTGTTGTGTTGGTGCACTTGATGGCGTTGCATCGACTCCACTATCATAAGGTGAAGGCATCCGACTGAGGTAAGAAAAAAGATTCAGAGGTGAAACAGACAAAAAAGTAAAACATATGTTTTTCGATATTTTTTAAAATTAAATTGTGTATACTTGTGTACAACTTTCTGTGGCAGACAAAGCTATGGGCGCACGGGTGCTCGGGCACCTTGGGCGCCGATCAGAGCTACGTACGCGCACTCTTCAATTATTCCGAAATGCCACAGAATGTTGTCCGCGAGTATAGTATAGTTTTTCGAGTGTTTTGTCAGTGAGATGAATAAGTGGTTGGTGTATGATTTAAGATGTCTTCGCGTGCGCTTTGCGTTTGGTGGTTATGGTGGGCTAAGGTGGTGACATCTGATCATTTTGTAAAATACATTTCTTGGTGTGTGCGTGTGTGTGTGTGTGTTTTTTGTTGTTGTTTTTTTGTGGAGCGCGTGAAAGAGCGTTTCTGGTTCGATTGTTTGGCATTCGCTGCGCTGCGCGGTATTTTATTCTCGGTTATTTGGGTTATTTATTTGTATTTTCTCATCTGATCGCGAGCCGTCGGCATCGGGTACTGCAATGAAATGCATTACCTAAAGCCACTAACGATCGCTACGCTTGATGTATCGGCACCCCATTCACCGATCTTCTTGTGGGTGCCGCCATTTCTATGTCTAGTGCAGAGCGGGCTCAATAGGCTTTTTCGAAAAATCCCGGCATGCAACACTGCACGCGTTGCATTATGGGACCTAATATGACCATGGAGAGAATCGGCATGGTTTCAGTTTCGATCGCCCCCTTGACGAAGTAGTACGTCTCAGCACTGCGTCGAAATAAAGTCAGCGCTCGTTTGCACTGCACCCACATCTTCCTGAGAGCCCCCGTTGAAACACGGACCTCCAGCTGTCGTAAGGACCTGCATAGACTTAGCGAGGAGTAGGAGTAAGACCTGCTGCGTCCCATACCGTTCTGGCAGCCTGACTATACTTCCTTTCAGCTTAAATCAAGACGAAGCCGACGTTGTGAGCTAATGGGCCCAATCAAGCAGCAACAAAAGCGCCGGTCACTAGGCATTGTTTGTATATGATTGGTCCAGCGATGGTGGAACACGTACATAGACATGACGATCACCGTAATGTTGCGCCTTTGACGCTGTCCGATTGGTCCCATCCGCTCGTAGCGTTGGCTGCGTCTGGACTTAAGGCGAAACGAAGTATAGCACTCCAGAGTGCAGCATGACCTTCCAGGCTCACAGATCATTTCAGAAGCCTAGGACATAGGAGACAAGAGGATAAAACAGGATGATCGGCCCAGTAGACTTCTTGTTCTTCCATGTGCTGTCGTCGTCCTGCGTTTACCTGCGCACAAACTCCGGCACCGGCGGCACGTTAAAAGCCCCCCTCCACCGAAAAAAACAACAAGTGCACCAGCATTTTATCCGTAATGGTAGGCAGCACCTACAGTATTATAACTTTAAGGAACGTGACATAATAAAAAATGCAAGCACTGTATCTGGTGGTAACGGGATGTCGTGAAGTGTCGCTGGCCAATCGAAAGCGAAACTTAATGCCAAAGGGTTCCTAATATGCTTTGCGCGGAACTACGCTGCAGTGCTAGGATCGCTTCGATTTTGCAAGTGGCAGACCTCTGGCAAGAGGTCTATTGGCGATCGCTAAGATTGGAAAATGCCACTTCCCGAACTCAAGACACGTTGTGAGCAAGTTCAGGCGGTATCCTTTGGCTCTGTAGCGGACTGTTTTACATTTCTAGAAAACCATCTTTCTTTCTTTTTTGCTCGATTTCAGATAAGTCTTCGCATAAGTGGCAAAAATTATGTTAAGCACCAAATGGCTGAAGCGTCATTACTCTGAAGCGTAGTTTATTTAGAGGGCATCATCCTAAACAAAATGACGTTAAGGCACACTACTATGACCAGGATGAACTGTGCAGCTCTGCTCCAGTGTTAAACGTTTTTGTTGTTTCGTGGAATGAAGACAACTTCAAAGTCTCGATACTTGATTTTATGGACGTGTGTGTGTGCATGGCGACCGTTAGAGAATAAATGAATTAAAGCAAAGATATTTTTCTTTTTTAAGAAACAAGAATTTTGCCACACGAATCTCGGGGCACGTCCGATTGAATTCACAAATTTCTGTTTTATATTTGATGCACCACGAGGGCAGTCTTGGAAACGTTACTGTTCAAATGTAACAGTAGTACAGTTACAGTTACTCAAGGGAAAAAGTAAACCAGCTACAGTTAGTTAGAAAATTGAAAGAATAACTTATTACAGTTACAGTTACTTCGCTAAAGTAACGCCGTTACTGATTCATTACTTTTCTAAAAAAAAAAAGATGAGAAAACGTTTAAAAAAAATCTCTCTTAATATGCCTTTAAGTTAACATAATTTTTCATAAGACATTGTGTTGTTTACAGTAGTGAATCTAATTTTTCGAAAAGGTATGATTTTCCCAATAATCAATATTAACGTATTTGGTTCTTCCTATCTTTCAATTCTTACTATGAATGGCTCCCTGAACAAGATCATAACTTAAGACAGTATTGTTGTAAATCAATTGAATGATAAAGCATTTACAGTTTGTTCTTTGGCAAAATTTTAAGCGACTTTAGTTTTTCAAAATTTTAAGCTAGCAGATACAAAGCGCGATCACCATACGGTATACACGAATACAACAGCACGCGTCTTGATCTCCGGCATATCCAATCATATATAGTGCGAGTTTATAATCGGTCAATTCTAATTTCGGATTTCTTTGCTGGGGCGAAATGGGACGGATGGAATAAAATTCGTGCAAGTGTGAAGTCAATAATAAAATAAGTCATACCTTGCAATCTATGTGTTTTCTTATGCTACTCCAATCCACTCACCGGTCGAATCGTTTTCTACGGCGTGCGCGCAACCTTTCATGAAACACGAAGCTTCTCTTGCAAACTTGGAGAGCAATGTTGCGGCAGCATTCCTCCGTCAATGCGTTCCTCCGCTGAATATGGAAGCGGTGAAGAAGACGCACTAATCGAGGTACAAACGATCACTGCGTGTAGAATTCTAAATGGCTGCTGCGATCTTTTTTCCGCCACTTCCTAACCAGATCGAACACGTTTGCGCTCCTCCCTCTCACATGCACCACCCTAACTAGAAGAGACTACCCGGAAAGGCCACGACATGAATAGCTATAAATCAACTGATGCCAAGTGGCCCTGGTCCCGGCTTAGGGCGGTCTTTCAATTTCAAGAAAACACGAAAGCAGGCAGAGTGACACAGACGTTTCGAGCGAATACTCTTTCGCAAGTGACGGGATCCGAGAAGTAGAGCAATGGGAGACAACAAGTGTGTGACGGGAGGCAATGCCAATTATTGAGTTGCGAAGAAAGGGAAGAGAAAGCAAATGGGCCTAAAGTCGAGACCTCACAAGAGCGCATCTGAAGGACGATTCAAAGTAGAGGGGAAGGAAACGTATGCTTGGCGGCAAGAAGACGAGGTTCGGAAAATCAGTTATGCCGTAAGCCTGCGGGCGTTTGGGGCGACAATCAACAAAAACTGTCCTCCGCGAAAAGTACTCGCTCTCTCCGTCGGACGAAGAGAAAAGAAACGCTTTGGAGATTCCGCGCTTTGTTACATCTACGTGCGCTGTGGGCTATGCACCGTACAAGGCGAGTACGGACACAAACGTTCCTTCTTCCCAGTTGGCGGGAGCAGCTTGGCCAAACTGGGTCCCCCAAAAAAACATTTTGTTTTTTTATTATTTTTTTTCCATTGCGCTTTTTTAATTATTTTTTTGTATCGCGACTTGGGACTTTTTCGCGAGCTGCGAGACGATTTGGTGGTCGTGTTTGCAATATTTTTGCACATAAATATGAGAAGTAACTGTAACAACGTTATACTCTTTAAGTTACTTCTGAAAAATAGTTACCATGTTACAGTTACAAGTTACTGAAAAAAGTAACCAGTTACCGGTAACGCGTTACTAGTAACTAGTTACTGTCCAAGACTGCAGGAGTGTACATGACCTTACCTGCTCAAAAAGCAAGTTTTTTTTTTTTTTTTTGTCGTTGTTCTTGGTACTGAATGAATTTTAGAATTATTTATCATATGTCTTTGGGTATTTGAGTCGAAGGTATTGGTGTTTGTTTTGTTGTTTCTTGAAGTCGAATGTTAAGTCGCGGACGATAAGGAAAAGCCCAGGCGAGCGCGTGGCTTAGAAAGCATGCAGTGCTGTCTATCAGAAGACAGCTAAACCATTATCGAAGCTTCCGTCGCTGTTAAAGGGCAACTCCGCTTCATTTTTGATATTTAGAAAACTATGCAGCCCTCTTCAGTATCATATAGGAAGACCCCATGTCAAATATTACGATCTAATTCCGTCTATATATATAATAAACTGGCCAGCAAACTTTCAAATGAGCCGAGTCGCCGAAATCTGCCAACTCTAGCGTGCGACGTGAGGCGCAATCGTCAGCGCAGTCAATGCGACGGGGTTGGAGCGGCCAACGTTGAACCACTACGCAAAAGGCATGACTACGTCATTCTCGCGTTTTGTTTGTTTTTACTTCTCAGAGCGAAATTGAACGATGATGTCATGAGTTTCTCCTCCCGGTGTTGGCTCTACGGCGTCCACGTGATCACCGTAACGCGGATGCGCTAGTTTGCGCTGCCCTGCGCGTTTATCGCATGTCCGGTTTCTCCGCTCCCCCTCTCCTTTTTCGTGTTCTCCCCTGCCCCCTCTCCCCCGGGCCATCACCGTCCACGCCATGCGAAGCGACCTGCCCGCGTCGCGTGTCCTGTACCTCGCCCCCACGAACGTCAGAAGACCACGTGGCTCGACGTGACGTGGCCATGACTTTGATGCCACGAGATCAATGTTGCCTGACGCAACCGAAGTTTCGGTTTCGGTATCAGCAGATGTTTCAATTGAGATTACACAAATAATATTCCACATTTCGCGAATCCGAAGACGTAGAGCTGTTCAGTAGTGCTTTGTGAAATGGAATCACAGGTAAGCCTAAATTTTTCGGAATTGAGCGGAGTTGCCCTTTAAGTTTTTGTCGTCACTCACCGCTTGACCAGTTGTCGCTGAGTAAATGTTGATTTCGCGGAATATAGGCGCTCCGCGATTAAAGGCAAAATCAAGCATGGTTGAATCCACCGGGTCGCCAGAATGAGCGGCCAGATTTCAGGCGCTTGATAATAATTTCACGCGGTAAATGGCGATAAGCAGATTTTGTTTTATTTCACCGAGCACCACTATCGGAACTGACAAAGCAATCGTTTGCCGAACAAGTGGGGAGTACTGTTAAAAAGTCGAACAGCCGCTCAAATGCCGCTTGTTCGCACAATAGCCTTGATGATAGCTTTTTTAGGGGCGAAGCTCCTTAGGGTCTAGCCTTGTCCGTCCGTCCGTCCGTCCGTCCGGACGGCGTCCGTGCTCACATAAAAGAAAAAATGTTTGCGCAGTCGACAGGATTCGAACCTGTGCGGGGAGACCCCAATGGATTCCTAGTCCATCGCCTTAACCACTTGGCCACGACTGCGTGACGAGTAGGGGGCTCTGAGATGTGGTAGTAACTCAAGAGCTAGGGTATCTGTCATGGATGAAACGTTGCATGTAGCCGCTCAACGTCTATACAGGAGAGGGCGCTGCGGTCAAATGCGTATATATGTTTGGGAGAAGAGCGTGTTGGTTGAAGTCAAGGATGAAGAAAGAATAAAACAATTAAAACTGGGACAAAACGACATATCTTTTTTTTTGAAAGATGTGTCGTTTTGTCCCAGTTTTAATTGTTTTATTCTTTCTTCATCCTTGCGTATATAATCGCGTTAAACTTTGCATGCATTGGCTCAACGTTTATAGACGAGAGGGCGCTGCGGTCAAATGCTCAAATGCGTATATAACCACGTTCCATACCACACATTCTCTTCCTGACATAGACCGTTGACTTAAGCGGTGGATATGCGTTCCCACGGCTTCTAGCGGATCCAAGCTGATCCGCTAGAAGAACCACTAGCTCTGCATTTCACCGACCATAAGGCAGTGCTAATGAAGTTGAAACGCAACCCGGAACTCAGCACTACCTATGAGCAATAAAAAAATCAGCTCCGTCAGCACTACCTATGAACAATAAAATCAGTATCATCAGCACACCAGAGCTTCGCCCCAATCAACATATCATTCACCACGTGGAAATGCGGTTATTTCTTTTTTTTTGGTTAGAGGTTGGATTTAGCCTTCCTGGGAAAGCCAAGGACATGAGCATGTAATTCTTGAAAGAGCTTAATTTCACCGAAACCAAATTAGGGATGTACTTTGAAGTCGGGTAGCGGGTACTTTCCTCGGAAAGTACCAGAAAAATATACTTAAAGTAAAGTACAAGTACATACTCAGAGAATGTACTTATACTTTAATTAAAGTACAAGTACATACTCAGAGAATGTACTTCAAGTAAAGTTCAAGTAATCAAAACCTCATTGAAGTAGCACTTTAAGTACAATGTAGTAAAGTACTTCCCAACACTGAAACAAGCGATGGCCGAACTTTCTCAACTAGAAACGGCTTCTGGTTGAACCACTTTCTGTTTCAATTAGCAAAAATTAAAAGCGCGTATTTGAATTTTTTTACGTTAAAAAATCAGTTAATCTATCTCAAAAAGCTGGCGTACAATGGATCGATGCGTCTTCCTAGGCCACAAGAGGTGAAGAATAGTACTGTTTCCAATTTAATTGAGTCTCCTTGGCAAAACAGGGGGGGGGGGGGGGGGCGTTCAACGAAGTTATCAGTCGAGGCCCTTATAACTACTTCGTGAACTGCAGATCGTGTGCGTGCACCAACCCACGTGCACGTCGTCGCCTTGAGCGTTCAAGAGAGGAGGACGCAGCTCAAACTGGCCAGAGAGAAATTCGAAGATAGCCGACATATCATTGAACGATTGTGCTCGGCAAACATCGGGGGTTATCGGCAATGGATTAAGGCATCGTGATTGCGGCAACGTCGACCTATCTTGGTGTTCGCGTAAACGATATCTTCAAGCAGGGACGGACGCTGAACTTTTGCGTGAAGTAAGGTCATTGCAGTTCGGTATGCCTATACTTCGTTTCACCTTCCGTCCAGACGCAGCGGATGCTATGGGGACGGGACCAATCAAGCAGCGTCAAAGTGCATCACTAGGCTTGTACTGTTTATGATTGGTTTAGCGATGAAAAACACAGACAGAAACATTACGAACACCATGATGGTGCCCTTGACGCTGTCTGATTCGTCATAAATCTCGTAGCATCGGCTGCGTCTGGACGGGTGAAGTATAGTTTTCGACCGATAGTGAAAAGGCTGATCCAGATCCTAGAATACAGACGATGTTGTGAGAAAAATAATGTCGCTTCCAACAGACTATTTCTATAAATCCGTCACCGCGCGCATTGCATTCTGGGAACCTATGGGCCAGGAGCGGAGCACGTATGGATTTTGCTTACGTCTGATTCCAACAATGCATAATGTGGCATTACGCCGTAATGAGGCGTTTCGAGTTTTGGGAAAAGACTATTTTCTGCAGGACACGAATGCACGTGAGGCCACGGTTTTCCTGGCAAATAATAACGTGGTGCAGGCCGCTTGTATACAGAGCAGAGCGACATCGCGGCACTCCTCAAGCCCGATTCACATGGTGAGATTTTGTTTGCGATTTCGCAGCTGCGACGTCGGGCACCACAGCTTCCTCCGGGCTTTTTGTGCAGCAAGAGCGACGTCGCAATTACGAAATCGCAAGTAAAATCACACCATGCACATCAGGCTTGAAACGTTCTGCTTGTCCTTGGACCACTTGTGTTTGAGCAGGCATACGCATGCGCTTCCGTTTTGGTAACACGCCTTTGATCGTGTGTGATTTTACTCGCGTTTCATTAGCGTTTTGTTTTGTGGGCGAAAAACTTAAAATGAATAACACGTATCACGTCTTGCTTCAGACGCACATCTGCGCGACACATGTCAGCACTCACGCAAATGGGCGCTGTTTTAATGCGAAAGCATTAACTCATTGAGCGAAAAAGACAAACGGCTGGTTTACACCGCTTCGATCACAATGGCTAGCAGGCGTTTACAGCCAACGGCACCTTTTACATCGCTGCGATCCCATTGGCTAGCCCGCGCCGACCAGGCACCCATTCGCCGGACACGCAGCGCCATGGGGTGGCCGGTCATTGAAACAGACGCTGCGCGACCGTTTCAACGATTGGCTTCCTCGTGGCGCTCGCGACTGCAACTAACTATAGGTGGCGCCAGTCACTTTCTAAAATGGCGGTTATAGTAAGGGTCGGAGATGCGTGCCGCTGTTGAGCCTATCAAGTGTGGTGGCTTCACTGAGTGACACAAATTATTCCTGCTCATACGAGGAAGCTTGGGTGTTATGACTGAGCGCAGGTCACCTCTTCACCTTGAAAACAAGAACGGTGTTTAGCGTAATATTTACGCAAGGACGCGCGTTTTAATTCTGGAGTGAAACCGAAACTAACCTCTATTTTGGATTCAATTTCGCGGTGTAGGTCTTAATTTCGGATTCTTTCATAACTCAAGATGTGTCTCACACATCGTAATTATTTAGTTAGAGAAGTTGTTCGCGGAAACTTTATTTTGTGACATACATGTTCGATCCAGGCTGATATTTGTAGTTGTTGTAGTTGTTGAAAAACGCCGTGCTGATATTTGTGCGTTGTCGTATTTCCCATGACATAATTGTCATGGGAAATAATGAACTGCGGGGCTTTTAATGGGGTTTTGGGTATTTAGATGAATAATTGGTGTAATATTATTCCCAGCACAAGAATAAGAGAAAAATTCCAATTTTTACAATATGTCAACAAAACGTAAAAATTAATAAACGCTGTTCTCACTGCAACAACCCAAAGACGGAATCCGAGTCAGACAGCCGAAGTGTGTTTGTGTGTTTTTTAGAGCAACGCGTGACGCATAGGACTTTATATTGCATCCAGTGTCTGACTGTTTCTCTATCTTGATAACGATGTCAGAGTTTTTCATATGCTAAAGAGAAAACAAAATTATACCTTTCTGGGAAGACTAATATGGTTAAATGGCGTATTTTCGTGATCTTGGCGTCAATCGGGGGCATAGATTGCCGCGATTTGTAATAAGAATAATAAGATTAAAATTCATGTATTTTAATAAGCAATTTGTCAAGCTCTAATATAATTTCTTGCTTATGATTTAGTTTCAAACCCGCGAAGAAATATGACAATCAAAAGTGTGCTAATTATCAACACTGATGCCAAATGCAGCATTTTTAATTACCAAGTAATAAAATAAAAATAGTCTAAAATCAATGATAACATTCTAGCTAATGTGAGAAATCCATGTAAAATTACATTAATTGTAGGTAAAGTATGTCTTCCTAACAAAGTCGCGACTTTCGCTATCAAAGTCGCGCCAACCCCTTGCACGTCTGCTCACTGCAGCACGTTTCGCTGGCGTTGGAAGCCGGTGAAACAGTAATGAGTTTTAGTATTGCGTATACGAGCGAACGCAAGCGCTGTGTTTGCGTTAGATTTGCGTGTTCCACACTGCGCGTGCGCGGAGCCCCAAATTTCGGTCTTGAATGGCGCATGGCGATGAGGCGCACGCACAACGTGGGGCACGCAACTCTAACGCAAAAGCACACCGCTTGCGTTTGCTTCTATGCGCAATACTGAAACTCTCCACTAAGGAACAATCCCATACCGGCTGCAGCACCACGTTGGTACAGTGAAGAGTGTAGTTTGCATTCGGAAATGACATTTCGCGAGCCATGATCGCGAGCACTTCCGCCGAGCCCGCTGAGCAGGAGAATCGGGAGACCCTCACTAGAGCGCTTCCCGTTTCCACCGCGGGAGGGCGAGCGTCGAGCTGGAGACGCGAATAGGCTCGCTACGGGAGCCAGAGTTGCGCGTTCATCTCCGTAGCTCCGTCTTTCCTCCACGGCACGTTGATCCCGCTCGTCACGTGACTCAATTCGGCGAATAGCGGCGCCGCGCGTTCGAGGCTCGGGGCGCGCTCAAAAGCAGGGGAACGTACGCCGGGGCGCGTGCAGCGTCTACTTTCCTGCACGGCACTTGATCCGGCTCCTCACGTAATCGGATCTCGGCGAATAGCGGCGCGGCGGCACGTGGAAAACAGACGCGCAACTCTGGCTCCCGTAGGGAGCCTATACAAGAACTCTAGTCAGAGCCAGTCAGCGCGCCAACAGCGGAAGTCGAAAGCCTGTCTTGTCTGTTTGTCTTCAATGTCCCTCTTTCCTTGTCGTAGCTTAGAAACCAACACGTCTTCAACCATCTACAGCAAGATTGATGTACATGCTTTCGCATCCACAACTGATAAGAGTAGCTTAGGTATACCGCGATCTTTTTGTTTTTCAATTTTACCACCTAGATGAGTGCCCTGTTCAACGAGTGCACCTGATGGAGAACGCGCCTAGGGTGCCTTCATAGTGCGCTTTGCTTGGGGTGATGACATCTGGCCATGTTTGTTTCTAAAGTTTATCTTTATTTTTTGTTCTTAAGCGCAGTGGAAAGAGCGTGTCCTGCACGCGCTCGTGGCGTTGACTGTGCTACAGCGACATTTTGTTTCCTGCGATTTCTTTGTTTTTTTCCTGTGAGCGCGTGCTGTCGGCATCGGGTACTACAAACGATGGCATCACCCTAAACAGAGGACATCGAGGCACTCTAGAGCGCCTTATCCCACACTTATGTGTGGGATAAGGCGCAGTATCTTCCTCATGTTTATGTACCGTTACCAACACGCTCGTTTTGTACTTAATTCGTTCACGTGAGCTCTCATGTCTTGTCCCAAGCAACCGACCTCGGAGTTTGATCCTGGTGAATTCTTCCAAGCTGCGATTTTCCTCTCCAAGATGACACTCCTCCGTTTACGTCTGCGTGTCTTAGGATACTCAATTCGCAAGAAGGTCCCACACGAATCCATCAAGCTGATCATGGGATTCCATTCAAGCAATTGGCAAGCAAACCACAGGATGATGCAGATCGCTCGGGACGAAATCTCCAACGAACTCCGCGTCATGAAACAACTCCAGCCCTCCGTGATGTGCGGACACCTGGGACCCAACTATGATCGGCAGGCAGCCTTCAGGTTTCTACAGGAGTCAGCCAGCACCCTGCTGTCAGACTCCTGGAATCATTTTCTCCGTCACCTGAGGAGCGGTGGAGACGTGCCAACCAAGGCCCAACCAGAGCCCCCCGTCAACTTGTCAAGGGTCACGCTGTCTCCGGCCACGGAAAGCCTGCTCGCCCATGGACCAAAATTCGCCCCGCCCGTGAACAGCTCCAGAGTCGACGAACTGGCGTCGGTGTATGAGATCGCCGCCAAGATCCCAGAGGATAGCCGTCAAGACTTCGTCGGTGCTGGAACAAGGGCTGTGTGCTTCCACGGGGGGAGCAGGAGAACCAAAAACGCCTCTACGCCAGTCATCAAAGAACTTCAGGCCGGTGAGCTGAGTTTACTTCAAGCCGACAAAACGGGTCAGTTCGTGATCCTGAACAAACAACAAATGCAAGACAAATCCGACGAGGCCCTCAAAAAGAACTTTATCGGACTCAAAACGCGGCCATCCGGGTCCCTTAGGTCCAGAGTGAAGGCACTCTGTGACTCAACTAACCTCCCTTCTTTAAAAAGTGCCGTTCTTTCCCCAGCGAAGCAATACCTCTCTATTTTCTTTTCCGCTAAAACGCACAAACCAGGCGTGCCTTTCCGCAGCATTGTATCCGAGACGGGGTGTTGGCAGAGGCCATTGGCGAAGTTTCTGCAAAAACATCTCGACACGTTAGAGCTCCCCCAACCTTTCAGACTAAGAAATTCGGAAGATCTCCTTCCCGTGTTAGACGGGTTGCACGCCGGCACTGAAGCTGTAAGAGCGTTCTCACTCGATGTTGTAGATCTCTACTATAGCCTAAACGTGAAGACCCTCCTGGGGTTCATTTCTGACGCCATCCACCAGACAGGTGTCGTAGACTTTCAAAATTCAAGTGGCGTTTCGCTGTCCTCATTCCTAGAATTGACACAACTGTATCTCCAATCAACGCTGGTTGAATATGAGGGTAAAGTGTACTTACAAATAGCCGGCGTTTGTATCGGGTCTTGCTTGGCTCCCGCCCTCAGAGAAATTTACCTGTATTATGTTGACGCCAAAGTTCAGTCGGACCTTCAACAAGATTTTCCCGATGCGAAGGTGTTTCGTTATGTCGACGATTATCTCATCCTACACTCCACCGTCTCCGACTCCGCGGCCATAGAGAGCGTGTTCCAGAGGAACTCCCACGGGCTCACGTTCACCAAAGAGACCCCCTCCCCCGAGGGCTTACAGTTCCTCGATCTCAGGTTGGTCCCGACTAGCAAAGGTATCTGTTGGGCTCACCAGCAAGGTCCTCTAAGCCCGTTTTTCCTTTCAACAGCTCACACTCGAGGAATGTAAAAAATGGGATCGTTCGAAACCTAATAGACCATTTGCAGAACTCCCGGCGCCCCGGCCCGCCTCAAGGAATCATGGGAATGGTGTTCCTTCAGCTCCCTAGTGATCGCTAATTTACGACCAACTCCATGAGTTACACAAATTCTGAGCGTAATTCCGAGTCACCCTGAACAAGCACCTGATATACCCCAGTGACCTGTCATATCACTTTTAAAATTGCTCGTCAACGGCAGCATTTTTGATACTGCGCATGCGATCCACCTTTCAATCTGGCTGAGCTGCAGAAATCTCTTACAATATTATCATTCTCGTGATTGTTGTTTGAGCAGGAATGGCCTAAAAAGCCTTAAATTCACTACAACAAAAACCAGGATTTAGCTCGGAGTCCACGGGGCTGGTTTATAGCATTTTTAGCATTTCTAACTTAATATCAGCATGATAAGCATGATAATAATGTAAGAGATTTCTGCAGCCCATCCAGGTTGAAGTGTGGACAGCATGAACAGTATCAAAAACGCTGACATTGAGGAGAAATTTTAAAAGCGATATGACAGGTCGCTAGGAGTATATCAGGTGCTTGTTCAGGGTGACTCCGAATTACGTTCAAAACCCGTGTAACCAAGGATAGGGTCAAAATTACCGTTGACTAAGGAGCTAAAGGAACACCGTTCCCATGATTCTTTCAGCGAGGGCCGGGGCACTTGGAGTGATATAGCAAATGGTCTATTGCATCGGCCAAAGTTAAATCCTGTCAGCACCTTTCCCGCCCCCAGCCTATCCAAGCATAGAGTAATATAGTAAACTTAAAGAGAGGACACAAGCGCGGTTTCGCGGCCCAGATACGTGCGTCTACTACCCTCCGCCAGGCGGCGCTTTTTGAGTAATGTGTTTTACATTATTTTCTTTAAAAGTATTTCTTTTTAAAATTGTCACACCCTAGTTATATTTAACATATTTAAAAATATCAAATAGTTTTCAAATACTACGTCACAATCACGTGATGTATGGCGCTTGGTATAGTCTATGATGGCGTCTCCGCATGGTTGGCATGGGTGCCGTCTGCCCTTCTCCCCACCGTGCTTCCTCAACGCTCTTCGGTCGCCTCGCAAGCAACGAGGGGACGCATAACCACTCGCGTTCTCGAAACGTTCACCTTGAGTTCGTGCTTCATGTAGCCGAGCAGCTTCAGTTCTTCGTTTTCGCGCCGTAATTGGCGTCAGGTCGTCAGGTCCTACTTCTTTGAGCAGAAGGTAAGTTCTTTGCAACTTTATATTTTGCGTTGGTTAGCACAAAGATAGCGTAAACGGCACAACAGGCGACACTTCTTTCACACACTTGTGTTGATCCGTCACGCGTGCGATAGGTTTTTGCTGTATTGTGACGCCGATCGAGCTATATCATCGTGTGACATGTCGGATTCGCTTTTCGTTTATTTTTTCGTCAGCCAATAGTTTTCTGCCTTCGATATAAACTGCAGGAACGTGTCGTTGAGCTTGGATCCAATAGATGATGGACTTTAAGCTCTTCGTCGCTTTTTGCCCCGCTGAATCAGGTGATGCCCTACGGAAGTTACTGCTGCGTGCTCTGGTGCGCCAACAATGGAAAGACAAATAAAAAGCCAGGTGTTAAGTTTTTCCGGATTCCACGTGATTAAAGGTACGTATATATTTCAATTCAGTCCTTACTTAGACCATTTTCTGGAAGCAAACACTCAGTATAGCTGAGAAAAGATATTTGCAAAGACAGCATACTTTTTTAAAATATTCTTCTTTACAGTACGTGTGGCAAGTCAAAAAAACTTCCAAATATTTCTGGGCTAGATAGATGGTGTTGTCTGAGTTACACACCACGTTTAACAAAAACAAAAGGGTAAAAAAATGAATATTTTCAGCAAGAGCAAACTTTCACAAATAGTTTGCAAATGACACCCATAAAGTGATGAAATGACAACCAGCCAAAAATTTCTTTGATATAACTTTAGCATGAATACAAAGACACCGATCTCTTTTATGTTGCGTGACCGGGTGGGTTTCAAATTCATGACCATTGTTTGTTTGCCCATATAGTACTGCACTGTAAAAAAGAAAAAAAAACTATCAGAGGGGATATACAGCCGTGAACTTTGCGAAACGCGAAGGTTTCACTTAGCGGTGGCATTCAAAACTTCCGATATGCAAAAGAGCAGGGCTCACAAATTTGCAGTTTATATCACCCGTTCAATGAATGTAACATATGTAGTAAGTACAATGATTTTTTCAGGTCAAAGACATGGGTACGGTATGCTAACCGCCCTGAGCTCATAGGAAAGACCGCCACACAGCTCAATGTGGGCTACCGCATGTGTAGTGAACACTTCACTACAAAAGACTTTATGGATTTTGGACAGACGAGACTTACCACAACTGCTGTCCCTACTGTTCGACCGGCAATAAGTAGGCTCTCTGCAACAACACAAGGTAATAACTTTTCTTTGCTGGCAGATTGTAACAGGTTCCAATTTTATATTTTTGTTGTAACCAATGCTAGCTCTACTTTATCGGTGCCACCTGCCAGCATGATGTTAATGCGGCTCCCTGGCACAGTCTCGATTGTAAAATCGGCTTTAGTTTTGTTTAATTAGTTGCCACACAACTGTTGTATTTCCAGTTATTTTATTGTTTTTTACATTATCTTTGTAACATCTTAGCTCTATGCATTGCATTACTTTTCAGTGGCAATGACAGCCCAAATTAGTTGAAATAATGTTACTACAGCCGGAGGTCACTCTGCATTAAAACATGGCAATTTGTGTCCTCCAGTCGAGTGTTCTGCCAGTGCTGTATGACTTCTGACATGGCATGCTTGGTGTGTATCAGTCAGTGGTGATGCACACCAAATACAATATACAGCCCCTGTTTATATCGAATTTGGCAAGAGTAGAGGATCGGACTTTCACCATTCAAGTAGACTTTTGACGTCCATGTTTAGTGTGAGCGTTTGCCCCACATACTGCTTCGTTTTCGTGCTCAACAATAATATGACATGTAGGGCCACAGAACGTCACCTTCCACTGGTGCTCATGATAAGCCCATTTATTTTAGAACTGATGTCCATTTCTAAGGTGCAAACCTTGTTCAACAGCACCGGTAGCCACAAGAAGGAACACCCGGTATAAGATCAAGATCTTGACGCGTCAAGCAGCCTTTTACATTTGCATGTGTGAACTTTGTGTCGAATATTTATTGATATCTTTATTCACATATCTGGGGCATTTTGCACAGCTCCAGTCAGATATTTAGGTGTGTTCTTTATATGAAAAAGCGTGGCACATGCAGCATATGCCTTCCTGTGATTTTGTGTTTGTTTTGATTTTCATGATCTAGGATATTGTGTTAAGCAATGTTATCCTGGCTTTCGGTTTTTGTTGTGCCTGCTCGCAGATGTTGCACTTGTAAAAACAACATCTTTTCTAGATCCTGAGATCCATTTTGCAGCATATCAGTTTTCATTCTTCTCACATTCCGAAAGACGTGCTCATTGTTCGGCCATGTCTCGCCTGATGCAAGTTTTAGGCTATGTGAATTGGTGTTTTGAATTGCGTACAAATTTGTTTCTTGCTGTATGTAGTGTGCGTGGCGTTCTGTTCTGATTGGTAATGATAAACACATTCTATTTATTGATACACTTGCTTTTCATGTGTAAGCAGTCGGGATAGGAAAAGTAATTGCTCACTCTGTTCACTTCCGAAACTGTTTGGTACGGTTCGATTAGAAATCATTATGTAAATTTTTCTATTTGCAAGAATACCTTATATTTCTTTTATATCAGATTGTAATAATGAGAGTATTAGTTTCTTGCAGAATATAATGTGCTTCATATCTTATTTGCTTGTTCATATGTGTTCATGAATGTGGTCGAAATAAAGAGATTTGAACCAAATGCTCTTGTTGCTTCAAATAGAGCAGACGCCATGGACACCGTGGGTGCTGTAAAACTAAAATAAAGGTTTTACAGTAGAAAGCAAATGTATTATTGTAAAGACAGTTAATAAAAATATAGAGTAGGCGATCTGTTGGATATAATTAACCCGAGACTGGGCATCTAGAGGGCACAGGAATGTGGAGAAGGGGGGGGGGGGTACGACGATGCCTAAGCGCGCCCCATTCGAAACCGAAACTTCCTACACCGGGAACACCTAAGCACGTCCAATCCGAAACCGAAACTTTCTATACCGGAAACCGACGCGGAAACGGAGTAACGTCTCCTAACATCCGCTAGGAGCGGTAGCTGTCAGGCGGGCTAAGTGGGCCGCTGGGCCCTATGGGCGTGTCCGCTCTTTAAGGTTTACTATATTACTCTATGATCCAAGCAGATTAGTCTCCTTATAAAGGCAGGATACCCCAGAGACCTGATTGAAAAAACAATAAAAAAACTTGTCGCGGGGCACAAGTCCAAACCCCTCCCCCTAAATCACGCTTCGCATGCATCCCCTACATACATAACACCTCACATCACCTGAAATCTATTGCGCTCGGCTTCAACACTAACGTAGTATTTTCGTGCAGGTTCAAATTAGGTTCAATTTGTAGGAAAGTCAACAACCCCGGCCCAGCGCCCCCTCGCCAGAAAAAGCACCAGACCAATTATGTAACCTGCTGCAAAGAGTGCGTGTATTCGATTCCTATGTCCTGCGGTGCTAAATACATCGGACAGACGGTCCGATGCCTAAACGATCGGGTGAGGGAACATGCAAACGAGATCAAGAAAGCAGCCTCCGACACCTCGGAGATTAGTTACCATCCGATTGCAAAACACACCTCTGAGTGCAGCGAACCCTGTTCGGCCGACCTTCCTTCGACCACCAGGATTGGAGGTCACGCCTCAAGATACGGACGAGAGATCATGGAGGCCTTCGCCGTGCACCACAGTCAAAACAACTTCGGGTCCCCCTCTATACACTCCGTGCGACGCGACTGGCGCGCCGCCGCGCGGCCGTTACCGAAGGTAGGCAGTGAGAACGCCAGAGAAAACGAAACCGAAACCACGCCGCGTACGTTGGTATGCATTGAAGTCGGAGCGGTGCGGTTGCGCTGGGTTCACAGCATAAAGTGCTGCCGGTGCTGCGTCGTTAAGTACTTCAATAGTTATGCGTCGTATCTCGTGGGGCCAAAGTTTCACAGTTTTTCACCTCGCCGATGTTTTGTGGGACAGCGACAACGATGGACCCGTGCCGTACGGCGCGAGAAATTTGGTCTCCCGATCATGTCTGCCACTGTGTCGGCACGGCTGACATATTCTACACTGCCGCTTTGCGCTCTGCGTTTGTTTTCATGCCAGTAACGCCTACATGTGTTAGCGCCGATGGGACGAACTGAAATGCCATCCCACACTCGCGGGTATGCAGTGCCAATTTCGTTGGAGGAATGCCCTCCAAAGAAGTTTCGTCCCCATCGTACGTGTTGATGATATTTCCGGACAAGTATGGCACACAGTCTGTACTTCATGAAGAAAGATTCGGACGGTAAAAAAATTACAAATATGAACCTAAGGAAAACTACAATGAAACTTGGAATCACTGGACAATCGACGTTTGAGTATGGAAGTTTATGTGGTGTGCTTCCTTTTTTGATCAGCGTCCTTTTGGATGTGGAAACGCTGACACCCCGAGTCTTGTAGACAACAATTTTTATACTTGGCTTTACAGCCACCTATCGCAAAGTTGTTCGATCTGGGAGTACCGTCCACTGGTCCCTTCCTACCTGTAAAGTGTGCACCTCCCGCGATGAGTGGTATTCTCTTGACAGCCTTTGACGCTCAAAACCGGTTCCCATTTAGTTACGCCGCCCAAACTAAATTTCCACCTGGTTTTGCTGTGCCACCTCTTTTTGGTATAATAAGTGTTGCGTCAAGTTACGGTCATGTCAAAGTACCTGTGTGCCGAAAATCAGCACCTCGCACAACAGGTTACTACACAACAGCCGACTGCAAAAGCCTTTGACGGCCAAACCATGTGTTGGCCGACAACTTTGTTTTCTCGGCTTTGGAACCACCTTTCGTAAAGTTGTTTCAATTGTAAGTACAGTTCACTAGTCCCTTCCTACCTGTAATGTCTCCACCTCCCACGACGAGTGGTATTCTCTTGACAGCCCTTTCATGGTCAAAACCGGCTCCCATTGAGTTACGCCGCCCAAACCAAAAATTCCACCTGGTTTCCCTATGCCACCTATTTTTGGTATGATAAGTGCTTTGTCATGTTACTGTCAAGTCCAAGCACCTGTGTGCCCAAATCTGCACTTCGCACAGCCCGGTTATAACACAACTTTTTGGGGTCCAATATTGGATATCCCGTACAGCTTTATTTCTTTATTCGTTAGAAACATAACTTTCACACCTGCTGTCTTATGAAACTTGGCACACTTCGTGCACAAACTTGGTGAACATCTCACTCGCCTCCAAATATCATCGTTCCAGCAGTCCTACGTTTACAGCGACGAGCGAAATAAATTTCCCACTCAGAGCAATTATGGTGGCGGCCGTCTTGCTTTTCGGAAAATTGCTCGAACTCCTTTTTTTGTCTTGCCGCAACTAGATGACCCTAATTACCCCTAATAACGACTCAAACTCAATATATAAGAAGTGGAGAATAACTAAATGCCCTGCTTAGGTCTGCCCCAGCACTCATGCAACGTCACCCTCAACGTATCGGCTCAAAAAGCAAAAGTTCCGTCCGTGCGCGCTTCCGCCGCCACAGCTTCGCACGCGAAAAGGCGCCGCAGGCTGCCGAACGCGCCTCACTGTCGAACGCCAGCTCCTCCGCTAGCGGCGCTACGCGCGTTTTTCAAAGCGCCCCCTACAGTTCCCGCACGGAGCATCCAGGAGGGAGATAAACTCCCTGGGGCCAGAGCCGACGTCTCTCGTTTCCGCGGCTGCAAGCGATTAGATGTCATCTCACGGGATCGTCCTTCACTCTCTTGCCTTACACCCTCTCCCATCGCTTTCCCCCCTTTCCAATGTGGAGCCCTTCACCCTCCCCCTCCTTCACCTATATACGCAAACTTCGGGTCAATAAATGTTGTTGCTATGTTGGAAGTCTTCGTTGTCCGTCTCCCCTTTTTGTGTATCTTCCTCATGTTTATGTACCGTTACCAACACGCTTCGTTTTGTACTTAACTTATAGTTTTTGTGGCAGCCTTTAGGTTCCAAGAGAAAAAATAATGTCGATCACTTGTTCGCAATAACGTTTCGAACAATGCATGTTTCGAACGCTGCATGGAAGTTTTCATTGGTTCGTGTGACATGCTTCCGTTTGTTCAAGCATGTCACATATACACTCTGTTCACAGGCAAACGTGTAATAGTAGCAATTGTTATTTTTGTCATTAAAGAGTATATGCAGCAAGTTTGTCTGGGTAGTGAAAGCCTGGAATCTGCAAATGGAACTGCAGCAGATAAAATTATCTCTATTTTTCAATGTCGCTTAATGATCGAAGCAAAATAAATTGGTATGCGTATGTTTATACAGCCCGAACTTATACCCCTGTCAGACGGACAAGTTTAGTGTACTTCAAGCAGACTTGTACCGTACGCATTACGAGTAATCAAATTACTTGTAATCGATTACTTTTTCGAGTAATTTTGTAATCGGTTGATTACTTTTAGTAGGCAGTAATCACAATAGTAATTTGATTACTTTTTGAAGTAATGAAAATTATTTCTAACCGTTACTATTTTTCCACGAGACCCCCCCCCCCCCCCCGCACACACCTTGTTTTTCTGAATTTGCTTTTTTTTTGAACGGAAAAAATAAAGATTTGTGCGGAGCTGTAAGAAACGAGGTCAACCCCTTTGTATAAACAGTTTCTGTAAGATGTCCGTTTTTTTTTGTTTTTTTTTGTTTGAGCTGGGACTGGGAAGCCCCAGTGCGTTACAAAGGCCATTCAGGGCGAAGTTTGAGGGAGCAGAATGTAACTTTGTAAGTCCTTCGTTCAAACTTGCCCCCTCTCGCACGCACACACACAGAAATAAACAAAAACAATTCTGCTTACGGTATTTACTCGCAGCCCGTAGGAGAACCAGAACCGAAGAATGTCTCAAGCGGATGCAAATTATAACAAAGCCAGTTCAAACACGCGTCAAGGTCCCGTATTTCCCCTACGTGGTCTTTAGGGAGTTGCAGTAGACCGTTTCCGCAGCCCGCTAAGCAGCCGGATGAGCGCTCTGTAATCCGCCAGAAGACCTTGAACTATGCGGAGAAGGCTGGCGGCGCGCATGCGCAGCTGCGGCGTTTTCTTCGGGGATACCGTAGCGGAGGAGAAAAACGATCTACTACAACTCCCTTTTGTGTCAAGCAAGGTTTCGAGTTTAGGTGTGGTCGGGGCGATCTCTTACGCTAATGGATAGTACACATGATCCGTTTCAAATTCTGAAGCTGCTGCTCTTTTGTATAACATGCGAGTTCATCCACATGTGAATAGTATCTGGAGAAGCGCGTGCGTGTACGAAAGAGAGTAAGAGCCTCTTGGTTGCCAGTACAAGAAGATATATATAGCAAGGAAACAAAATACCTTTTATTTGGAACCAGAGATTTCAAGAAGCCCTCTAAGTTTCTATTCATCAGGGACCAGTGGAGATGTTTTGGGTGAAATAGCGATTGCGACACTGCTAAAAGTTTGCAGCTAGAAAAACCGATGATCCCATGATGCAGCGCACAGAGATGGCTGATGCCGTAGAGGGAACCCGTTTTTCTTCTTCAGTACTTGTGGAAATGTGAAATATAGGTTGGAAGTAGTTCATTGTTATGAGCGCTGAAGATGTAAGTCTTTACACAATAAAGTAATCGGAAAAGTAACGGTTACTTCTTAAAGTAATGTCCAATTACTTTTGCTGTCGAGTAATCAAGTAATCTAATCGAATACTTTTAGCCAAGAGTAATAGTAATTGTAATCGATTACTTTTTTAGTAACGTGTGCAAGACTGAATTCAAGCGACTACACGCAGGTCCGGACCACAATTTTGATCCCGCCCATCCCGTAGCACATGCACCCGATACACCACGAGGGACGCAGGAGTGCGCAAGTTCCGGCTCTACGCTCCCTCCTCAGCGAGGAACGTGACGCCTACTACGTAGATGCGGCCGACTACGGCACCAGCAAGATGGTCTCTGTTGTAATCGACGCCAGGTGGTCCCTCGTCGCGAGCTGCAGCACCGACACCGCGGATCCGGAAACGGCAGAAGAGGTGGCCATCGCCCTCACTCTCCAAATGCAGGAGGCACGCTTCGTTGTGAGCGATTCACAACGGGCCATCCGACAGTTTGCCAAGGGTCGCTGTCGCCACAAGCAGCCAGAATTGTGCGCGGGTACGCCTCCGCGACGTCTCCCATCAAGCTGATCTGGGCCCCAGCTTACTCGCCTCTTCCCGGTAACGAGGAGGCTCACAGAGCAGCCCGAGGATTGATTGGCCGGGCTGGCCTAACGCTGGACCCCTCCATCACATCGTTGGTGGGGAGAGACGGGCTGATAATTTTTGCGGGACGTCCTCGACCACTACGCGGGCGATTGCACTGAATACCCGCCTTCGCACGCCACACCGGACATGGCATCGACAGTGACCTGGCGACGCCTGCAGCCGAATTCCTACCCGAACCCTTCTACGCTCCACAAGTGGTACCCGGACCGCTCCCCCAAGTGCTAGCTCTGTGAAGCAAAGGCGAACCTGCGGCACGTGCTGTGGTAGCGCGCACGACTCGTCCGATCAAAGCTTCCTATGATCTCTGAGTGCACCAGTCAGGACGACTGGGACGCTCTTTCCCAGGCCTTCTCACAGGAGATCTAAGAAGCTGCGGTCCGAAGGGCCGAGGACGCCGCCAAGATCATGGGGATCGAAGCCGCCATCTGAGGAAGACGACCGGGGAAGGCGACTCCTCGCGGTGCAGCTGACACCGATCGCCTAACCCTCCATCTGGGCAAATAAAGATTTATTTAGTCAGTCAGAGTCCGTCGTCCTCCGGCATGGCGCTCCCGAAGTTCTGAAGTTCTGGTTACAGACCGTGGATCGTCATTTATGTCCCAGCTGACGCAAAAATTTCTTCATCTCACCTACGCCAGCCATCGTCGCACCACGCAGTACCACCCGCAGACCAACGGGCTGACAGAGATACTAAACAAGACCATCGCCAACATGATCTCCGTGTACGTCGACGTGGAGCATAAGACATGGGACGAGGTGTTGCCGTACGTCACATTTGCCCACAACACGGCCGCGCAAGAGACCACCGGGGTGTCACCCTTTCAACTGGTTCATGGTCGCAAAGTAACGACGATGCTGGACGCAAAGTTACCCCTCGAACCAGCTGTCGACGGAAGCGACGACGCCCATGTAGTCGCCCAATGGGCAGAAGTCCGTCAGCTCGACCAGACTTCGGATTAAAGCCCAACAACGTGTCGACACTGGCCACTACAACCTTCGTCGCCGGGACGTCCACGTCCAGCCCGGAGACAGACAGTGCGGTGTGCACACCAATTCGCCTCCGCGGCCTCAGCGAGAAGCTGTTAAAACTCTACTTCGGACCCTACAAAGTGCTTCGTCGACCAGGGGCCTGAACTACGAGGTGATTCCCGACGGAACACGGACTTCATCAGACCGCCCCTCCTTCCTTAACGACCATAAAACGTCGAGTGCACGTCTGAATGGAACGTGAAGTCATGTGATAACGTTATATCAACGCTGACATAACGTCCGTCTGAAAGGCATGTCAATTAATAACGTCATGTCTACGTTTCAAAGACGTAGAAATATCACGTCACTTCATAAAGAAAAAGCCGCAGGACGTCATACCAAAGTAATATTCGCACGCCTGGTTAAATAGGGAACGTATACTTGAAGTCTCGAAAACGTCTAAAACGTACTGTACGTCTACTGGAGACGTTACATCGGCATACAAGAAACGTAAAGATAGCACCGCATATCTTTAAAAAGGTCATAGAACGTCAGGCAGCCGTTTTATCCAAACATATATTCGACGCCTTTAGGACATCGTCCACACACTAAAAAAAGGAGTTGTACTTCCTTCTTTAAAGGAGGAACTCGCGTGTATCATATATTGATCTATCAAGGGAGGAAGTTTCCTCCTACGAAAATGGGAGGAATTTCCTTCCCTAAAAAGGGAGGAAAGTTGCCACCTATTTTTGCTTGTAGAGAAAACGTTCCTCCCCAAGGGAGGAAAATTGCCACCTTTTTTCGCCCAATGAAGGAAACTTTCTCCCTTCGTGTAATGAATACAGCTTCAAGCAGATGGCACTCAAAACGGAAAGAAAAAAACGTTGGAGAAGCGTCAATTCGTTTTTAAGTTTCCCCGACGTTTGGATGCTACATGGTAGATACACATACATCACTGAACACATAGAATACACGGAACACAAGCAGAATACCTCCCCACACAACTGCAACGCAGCGACATTGGAACCCCACCCCTCTCTACGTACGCTAAGTTCGCACTATATATATGGCAGTCTTATCTTTGAATCCGACTTGGTCGGTGACTGTTATCATTTGTCGCATAAACACGGAGAGGGGAGCAAATATTACTCGGGCTTAATACATTATTTGAATTGTCTCTTGGAATAGCCCCCATCTCTTGTTGAGACGTTTCGTGCTTTACGTCCCAAGAGCTGCCCTAGACGTTGAATAGAGGTCGTGGATGCCGAAGACATCAAGGTAAAGCGAGGACGTTGTCAGGGCGTCTCAACTGGACGTTGAAATAACTTCTCGAAGAAAACATAGAACAGACGTCACTTAATATCGATGACGTCAACGTGTAGCTCAGGACATTGTTGGACGTCTCGTGCTTGACGTTCAAAAGACTTCCCAAAGAAAACGTAGAACTGACGTCGATTAATGTCAATGACGTCATGGTGTTGCTCAGGACATTGTTGGGACGTATCGTGCTTGACGTGCAAAAGACTTCCCAAAGAAAACATAAAACTGACGTCAATTAATGTCAATGACGTCAAGGTGTTGCTCAGGACACTGTTGGGACGTCTCGTGCTTGACGTTCAAAGAACTTCCCAAAGAAAACGTAGAACTGACGTCGACTAATGTCGATGACGCCAAGGTGTTGCTCAGGACATTGTTGGGACGTCTCGTGCTTGACGTTCAAAGAACTTCCCCAAAAACGTGGAACTGACGTCGATTAATGTCGATGACGGCAAGGTGTTGCTCAGGACATTGTTGGGACGTCTCGTGCTTGACGTTCAAATGACTTCCCAAAGAAAACGTAGAACTGACGTCGACTAATGTCGATGACGCCAAGGCGTTGCTCAGGACATTGTTGGGACATCTCGTGCTTGACGTTCAAAGAACTTCCCAAAGAAAACGTGGAACTGACGTCGATTAATGTCGATGACGTTAAGGTGCTGCTCAGGACATTGTTAAGAAGTCTCAAACTTGACGTTGAAATAACTTCTCGGAGAAAATATAGAACAGACGTCGATTAATGTCCATGACGCCAAGGTGTTGCTCAGGACATTGTTGGGAAGTCTCGTGCTTGACGTTCAAAGAACTTCCCAAAGGAAACGTAGAACTGACGTCGACTAATGTCGATGACGCCAAGGTGTTGCTCAGGACATTGTTGGGACGTCTCGTGCTTGACGTTCAAATAACTTCCCAAAGATAACGTGGAACTGACGTCGATTAATGTCGATGACGTTAAGGTGCTTCTCAGGACATTGTTAAGAAGTCTCAAACTTGGCGTTGAAATAACTTATCGAAGAAAATGTAGAACAGACGTCGATTAATGTTGATGACATCAAGGTGTAGCTCAGGACATTGTTGGGAGGTCTCGTGCTTGACGTTCAAAATACTTCCCAAAGAAAACGTAGAATTGGCGTCGATTAATGTCGATGACGTCAAGGTGTTGCTCAGGACATTGTTGGGACGTCTCGTGCTTGACGTTCAAAAGACTTCCCAAAAAACATAGAACTGACGTCTATTAATGTCGGTGACGTCGAGGTGTTGCTCAGGACATTTTGGGACGTCTCGTGCTTGATGTTAAAAGAACTTCCCAAAGCAAACGTAGAACTGACGTCGACTAATGTCGATGACGCCAAGGTGTTCCTCAGGACATTGTTGGGACGTCTCGTGCTTGACGTTCAAAGAACTTCCCACAGAAAACGTGGAACTGACGTCGATTAATGTCGATGACGTTAAGGGGCTGCTCATGACATTGTTGGGAAGTCTCCAAACTTGACATTGAAATAACCCAAGCAGCACAGATTTTGGCCAAGCAATGGCCAGTGGCTGGGGATAGTCTTGTGGCCAGTGGCCAAAGAGTGGCCATACATTGGCCAATGCTTGGCCGATGGCTCATGGCCAGTGGCCAATGGCAGGGAAGGCCAGTCATCGGCCAATCACTGGCCACTGTCTGGCCACTGGCCAAAGAACCAATGCCAGCCATTGGCCAATCCTTGGCTAACTTTGTGCTGCTTGGGAACTTCTCGAAGAAAATGTAGAACAGACGTTGGTTAATGTCGATGACGTCAAGGTGCATCTCAGGAGATTGTTGGGACGTCTCGTACTAGACGTTCAAAGAACTTCCCGGACAAGTCGTCGAACAGACGTCGATTGATGTTGACGACGTCGAGGTGAAACTCATGACGTTGTCACGAAGTCGCGCGTTTGACGTTGTCGGAACCTCTCGTACTGGGCGTACCATTGACGTCGATAAAAGGTCTATTAAGGACCTCGATGTCGCCGACGTCTAGGACCTAATTTTGACGTCATCTCGACGTCCTGTGCTACCCTGGGTTGCCGATGGCATTCCGGGCATCTGGGAACACGGCATTCTTTGCTGACGTGTACCTTGCGCTGACACCGAAGGCAAAGAGGGGCTCTACCGGGCACCAGAACGAGTACCTTGCAGCCCTCGAAGCGAATTTTATGCGGGATGTTGTCCACGGCGATTCCATCCTCGAGTGTCATCCGGACAATCCTGGTACTCGAAACCTGTCTCACAAAAGTAGTCTCTGCTGATCTCAGAAACTTTACCAAAGCGCTCTAGTTCCCTACGTACCTGGCAGTTGGATACATCATAATGAACCCAGTGGAGCTTGACCTTTACTACTATGTCGACCGGGTCAAACATGAGGCACCGCCCACCTGCGAGCTGCCACTTTTTTGCTCCCACCAAACGCTGCTTCGTGGCTAGTGAATGCAGTCAGAGCAACCATACGTGAATCATCCAATGGGCGCCTGCCGACGCCAAGTTTCGAAGGACAGCCAATCTTTCCAGTTCCCTTTTAAAGTCTTCAATATGGTAGGACCGGTTTCGTTTGTCGCAGTGCAGAAATAAAGCATTATTCGCAATGTATCCATTAGGCACAGGAGGCAGAACAATCGTGTAATCAGTTGACTTATCACTAGCAGGGATACCGCGGCCAGTAAAGTCTGTTGTTGCTGCTCCGTTGGAGCTTGTCATCGCACATCTGTACTCGGCGGGGGCCGAAAGTGGAATCAACTCTCAGACACGCTTCCACGACTTGGGAACGGGCGGGTGTTTATGGGTTTAGCTTTCGCGTTCCACTCTTAAAGGCGAAGCTTAAGCGTCCTCCCGTAATTTTTTATACAGCAAGCGGCACTGAAGCAAGCAGCTGCGGTGGCACATGCTCTTGACGCATCACATGCCTATCACTTGATGCGGATCTGGCTCCTTGGCACGCGCAGTGCCCTCACTTGGTGTGAGCAAAGGCGGAGTCTTTGTAAACAGCGTGCAGAGTCTCAAGCACGCCAGCACCTTATTACGCTCAATGCATGGACGAGGCTTCTGCCTTTCGGTCCCGTCATAATCTTAGACGGTTTACGGCAGCGCCTCATTTTATTCCAAAGCTACGGTCTGACGGAGGAAGTCAACCAGGGATGTCTGACACTAATTGATATGGGCTGCGAAAACAGTCGCAACATAGTAAGTACATAATGATCATCAGCAGCAGCAGCGAGCGTCACTGTAAGCACTTGTCGAATAAGAACATCATGTGATTCTTTATCAGATACAAGGTCTTCGTTATGCGCTCGTTGCTTTCCATCGTGCTTCAAATACGCGTTTACGCTCGAAGCTTACGAGACGCCAAAGCGCTATCGAAGGTCGCTGTAGTGGTCGCTATTTGTGAATTGGTCCAGCTAGTGGCGCCCTCTTAGTGTGAAGAGGCGGCGTGCGTGTTCTTTAGAAGAAGTAAAAGGGGAGTTCTTCACGAGCAGCCGTCGGTGTCGGATGTCTTTTACTGAGCTCCGCCTCACAAGGTTTGAGAGGTAGGCTCTGAATCCTACATGGTGTCAGAAGTGGGATGATATGGCAAGCTCCGATAGCACAACCGATTCGACACCCTGGAGGGGCATCGCTTTACGCCAGCCCGACAGCTTCGACTTTTCGAACGCGGAACTATGGCCCTCCTGGCTATCGCAGTATGAAGACTACGCCTTTGCATCGGGTCTTTCCTCGGCACCCGAAGATGTACAGGTACGTTTGCTACTCTACTGCATGGGATCGGAGGCCCGACGCTTGCTGCAGTCCTTTTCGCTGTCCGCTGAGGCGCCATACAACGTCGTGGTACGGTGTTTCACCGAGCACTTCGTCCACCCCGTGAACGAAGTATACGAATCGTCGCGGTTCCATCGGCGGGTCCAACAAGCGGAGGAAACCGTAGATGCGTTCTACGCGGAGCTGATGCGTCTAGTCAAGCGCTGTAACTATGGAACCCCGGAGGTCGAGGAACGTCTTGTCAGGGATCGTTTTGTCGTCGGTCTTCGGGACTCTCAGCTGTCTGACCGTCTTGGACGTAACCCGAAGCTCACGCTCAAGGACGCGTGGGTACAAGCGCGCCAAGCCGAAGACGCCGACAAAGAAAAGGCAACCAAGGCAGGCACGCCTAAATCTGAAACTCCAGGAGGTCAAGGTGTCAATCTTGACGCGACCAAGCTCGCAGGTCGTCTCAAGCGGCGCGGCACTAAGTCCAACGCCACCATTGCTGCTCATGACCAGTCGTCTCGCGTCTCTACGGGCAGGCCTGGTTCTTGTTTATTCTGCGGACGTTCATCTCATCCTCGTGAGGACTGTCCCGCACGCAAGTCGAAGTGTAACTTTTGCCGTAAGCAAGGGCACTTCGCAGAGGTCTGTCTCTCCCGCATGAAAAAGCAAGCCAAAGTAGGCACTCTGCAGCTTTCTGTAGTCGACGCCGGAGAGAGGGCTAAGTACATTGATGTCACTGTCAACAACTATACAGCGTCCTTCAAAGTGGACTCGGGAGCCGAGGTGACGGCTGTTCCAGATAGTTTCCCTCGGATTCCCCAGCGTTTGTCAAAGGTGGAAAACGCCATTCATGGACCGGGCAACCACCCGCTTAAGGTGCTGGGTTCTTTCTCATCGACGCTGTGGTGGAACGGCAGATCTTCCAAGCAGCAGGTGTATGTCATCCAGTCTCTCAGTACTCCTTTGCTGGGCTTCTCTGCCATACAGGACCTGCAGGTCATCAAGTTCCTCGATACTGCAGCCAAGCCTGCAGTCAACCCAGGCTTCACTGAGCTCTTCCAAGGTCTGGGTACGCTACCCGACGAGTACACGATCCGGCTGGAATCCAATGCCACTCCTTTCTCGTTGAGTGTACCTCGTCGTATACCTATTCCCTTACGAGAGGTCGTGAGGACGGAACTGGAGAAGCTCGAGCGACAGGGTGTCATTCGCCGGGTTGAAGGCCCCACCCCGTGGTGTGCAGGAATAGTCGTCGTTCCGAAGGCTTCTGGTGGTCACCGTCTCTGCGTTGACCTTACGAAGCTCAACAAGGTCGTCCTTCGAGAACGGCACATGCTCCCTACGGTGGACCAAGTTCTCGGACTTCTGGGAGAGGCGACGGTGTACTCCAAGTTGGACGCAAATTCCGGATTTCACCAGGTGAAACTTGCCAAGGAAAGTCAGGAGTACACCACTTTCATTACTCCCTTTGGCCGCTTCTGCTTCTGTCGTCTACCTTTTGGACTTACGTCGGCCCCAGAGTACTTTCAGAAGCAGATGGCGCGCATACTGGAAGGACAGGTCGGGTGCGTCAACATGATTGACGACATTCTTGTCTTTGGACGGACGCGCGAAGAACATGACGCGCGGCTCAACCAGGTGCTTTCCCGGCTTTCGAAGGCTGGCATCACTCTCAACAAAGACAAGTGCGTGTTCGGGGTGTCCGAAGTCAGCTTCCTTGGAGTCGTCGTATCAGCAGAAGGTGTGAAGCCGGATCCTAGCAAGATTCAGGCTGTCCAGGCGATGGAAAGGCCTGAGGATGTTGCAGGGGTCCGAAGGCTACTTGGCATGGTAAACCATGTTGCGCGTTTCGTGCCGCACATCTCCGAAGTCACCGCTCCTCTCCGAGCACTTTTGTCGAAGAGCAACGTCTGGGCCTGGGGTCCTGAGCAGGCGGCTGCATTCCTACGGGTGAAGAACCTCTTGAGTTCAGACTGCTGTCTCGCCAAGTACAACCCACTGTACCCCACAACAGTTTCGGCAGATGCCAGCTCCTTCGGCATCGGTGCCGTACTCCTCCAAGACCAACCTTCGGGAGAAAGGAGGGCGGTGGCCTTCGCATCTAGGGCCATGACCCCGACAGAGATGCGCTATAGCCAAACAGAGAAGGAGGCTCTGGCAACGGTGTGGGCTGTACGACGTTTTGACGAGTTCGTACGTGGTTTGCAGCTCAGTGTGGAGACTGACCATATGCCCCTAGTATCTCTCTTCGGCAAGATGGAGTTAGACATGTTGCCTCCTCGCATCCAACGCCTTCGTTTGAAGCTGATGCAGTACCAATTCCGCATGCTGTATGTGCCGGGGAAACTACTGGCAACGGCAGACACGCTCTCTAGAGCTCCCCAGAGAATGGGGTCGGAAGACAAGGACAAGGACTCCCTTGACACATTTGCAATTGCAGCACTGGAAGACACGTCTGTTGACCTTCCACTCCTCCCCGAGGAAGTCCAAGCTGCGCAACAGTCTGACGGAGAGTGCTGTGCACTCAAACGGTATTGCGAGGTTGGCTGGCCGACGAAGCACAAGCTGCCCGTCAATTTGTCCAAGTATTGGTCTGTCCGAGGCGAGCTGTCGCTGTGCAAAGGAATTCTCCTCAAGGGCCCGAGGCTCCTCATACCGGTCGACTTACGACAGGCAGTACTAAGGCTAATACATGAAGGTCACCAAGGAGTTGTCAAGTGCAAGGCCAGAGCTCGCGATTCTGTCTGGTGGCCAGGCATCAATGCACAGATCACTTCCCTGGTGAGCGGCTGTGAGCAGTGTGCCAAGACAAGAGTGCAGCCGGCAGAACCTTTCATCTCGTCCGGCTTTCCTACTCGCCCATGGGACGTCGTCGGTGCCGACCTGTTTCATTGGAAGAAGCAGGACTTCATCGTTATTGTGGACTATCACTCGAGGTACCCGGAAGTCTTGACGTTAAGCAGCACCTCGAGTGGAGCTACGATCGCGGCAATGAAGTCAGCCTTCGCTCGGCATGGTATCCCGCGATCGGTAAGAACAGATAACGGCCCGCAGTTCGCATCGGGGGATTTTGCGAAGTTTGCAAAGGATTACGGCTTCCAGCACCAAACAAGTAGCCCCAGATTCCCGCAATCTAACGGCGAAGCGGAGCGAGCTGTCCGCACCATCAAGGAACTCTTAACCAAAGCTGAAGATCCGTACTTGGCACTGTTGAGCTACCGAGACACCCCCGGTGTTTCTGGAGACAGCCCCGCACAACTTCTGTTCGGGCGTCGGTTGAGGACACGGCTTCCTAGGGCTCAAGATGAAAGTCCTCCGCGGCCACCATCGCCCGCTCGCGTGGCAAGGAGGAATGAGTTGTATAAGCGGAAACTAGCTCAGGCCTTCAACCAGCGGCATGCCGCCCGCGAGCTGCCTCCTCTTCGTGCTGGAGAAAGAGTGTGGGTGCAGTCGGAACAGTGTCCGGCCACGGTGCTCAGCCCAGGACAGCGTCCCCGCAGCTATCTGGTGGAAGCTGACCACAGCGGAGCGGTCCTTCAGCGCAACCGCAGGGGACTGGTTGCTTTTGCATCCCCAAGGCCGCCGGTTGAACAACCCGCAGCTGACGGTGTGCCTCCAAGCCCAATAGCGGCTCAGCAGAACATTAGTAGTGACCCAAGAGGGCCGCCGGTGTCGACAAGTCCCTACCGGACTCGCAGCGGACGAGCCGTGACCCGCCCCAGGCGTTTAGACTTGTAATGACAGTCCGAAAACATTGCAGTTGATGGTACTTTTTTGAACACTAAGTGGGTGCGTTTTGCCACAAGAACTATTTGGCGAAAACGCGGCCTCTAAGAAGGGAAGATGTAGTGGTCGCTATTTGTGAATTGGTCCAGCTAGTGGCGCCCTCTTAGTGTGAAGAGGCGGCGTGCGTGTTCTTTAGAAGAAGTAAAAGGGGAGTTCTTCACGAGCAGCCGTCGGTGTCGGATGTCTTTTACTGAGCTCCGCCTCACAAGGTTTGAGAGGTAGGCTCTGAATCCTACAGTCGCAAACTCGCAACTTCTGAAACACCTCCCCGCCGTTCTTATCTTGTCAGCGACTATAACTACGGTGCCTGGAACCCGTTTCCGACTGGTGTGTTTAGCGTCAGAGTCCTCCAATGCATCGAAAGTGGTCCCGAAGTGACAACAAATGACGTCACAAAAACCGGAGTGTAATGCGCTCGGGAACTTGGCGGTTGGTCGTAGAAATTCTCGCGAAAAGCACCAGCGAATGTGAGTGTCGCTGTCGTCGTGGCGCCTCATTTGCTGGCTGCCGAACCTTCCGTAGACTGTCGAGCTGGAGAGCGACGTGCCGCACAACAGCCATCTTTCACATCCACCACCATTGCTATGACGCCGGAAGGATCACGGCCGGCGACAGCCTGACACTTATATGACGTCATCATGTGGGATTCAAGGGACCATTTTTTCGGACGCGGTAAACACACAAGTCGGAGGCGCGTTGCAGGCACCGTACTATAACTAAAATCGTTCTCTGTCACTGAAACGAAAAAAGACCCAAACATTTTAATGTAAAAATACAAGTTACAAAAACTCTCAAGAAATACATAAACGATGGTATCACTGAATGATGCCGTTTAGCGTCTCTTTACACAAAGAGGCCAAAAAAACATTCTTTCAAATATTTAGGTTTCGGAGGCTCTTAGGGACATGAAACGAACGATGGATCTGCCACACCACTTAGTCATCTTCACTCGAAGAAGTTTCCGATGTCAGGTCAATTACCGAAATGTCCAGATCTCGGTCGACGCCAGGTGGTTTCACAGGGCTATCGCCGATTAGGATAAAGTCGACAGGTTTTACTACAGGCGCCCACCTGCCATCCGGGAAAAGCTTTACGGCGCCGCAGGAAGAGTCAACGCGACCCAGAAGGTCGAGTACAAACAGGTCGATCCTAAGCTCTTCTACCTTGATGCTCTGATCGCACACTGGACAGCGCCACAACGGTCGGAGGGTGCTTTCGTTCATTTCGAGGTAGGCCATCGCGTCGAAAGCCTGGACGTGGGAACATCTGGCGCCGCGGCATGGCACCTTAATTTTAGTCTTCGATAAGGGACAGGTGAGGGCCAGCGTAATGAACTCGACGACTATGCCATCAGTGTTTTCATCCCCAACCGCCTTCTTCACTAAGTCATGTGTAGCGGCCACGTTGTCCAGACGATCGTCCCCACCCCACCGAACCAATTCGTGCTCCGCTGTCTTGTCGACGACGTGAACCGTCAGGTACCCGTCAGGTACGCTGCATCTCTGGATGCGGATGTCGTTCACTGTGGCAGAGACGTAACCCGTAATGTCGAGCATCTTCAGAGGTACGCCGCAGAACTTGGCCTTGTTGATCTTGAGGGTTACCGTCATTTCGTCGTGCTTGCACTCGGGCTCCGGGAAATCGTTGAACACGAGGAGGACCCGTCTTCTTTCGTGGTCAGCGTGCAGATGCTTCGGCAGGAGTTCGCACCTGTAATGCCTGCCGCTGTTACCAACTTGAAAGCAACGGACGTCGGTGTAGACTGGCGCGTAGAATGGCTGCGGAGGCAGCATGCCGCGGGTGGTCCGAAGCGGTGATGTAAACACGGGTGTCAAGTCGTTTGGTGCTCTGCACAGAAGAAGAAAATAGATGGTGCTATGGAGCATTTGGCAGCCTTGAAATGGCTCCGGCTACTCCAAGACTTGAAGTAATGTTATCTAAGACCTAAAAACATAATGATTAAAAAAAAGGAAAGAAAGGAGTTGGGAGTAACAGCGCAGGCCTGACTCGACCACACCAACACACACACGCGCGCACAAAAAGAAGAGAAAACAAGAAAAAATAGGGAATGTTACAGAACTCTTGCTACAAAACACAGCACAAAAACAGTTGATGCAGTTGGTGCTTTTCTTGTCAGTCTGTTGCTTGTCTAATTTTCAGTTAGGATAGAGCACATTTTTGCCACTGTGAAAGGAAGACCACGTAGGCCGAATCGAGTAAAAGCCCCTCTTCCTGAGAAAAGTGGCGGCATTCATTGTTGTAGAAATGCTCGACGCACGTGCCGCGCGCCACTTCTGGGAAATTCATGGCGTCTGAAATCTAGCTCAGTGCTGCTTTGTGCCGCCATGATCTTTCCAAGGGCTGCACGTTGCACGTGCCTCGTGCATCGAGGCACCTTGCGCTACTTTTGAAACATGAAGGGGCTTTAGAATCGAGCTGATACGCAGGGGCGCGTGAGGGGTAAAATGGAAAGAGGAAGGGACGACTGGTCAAAGCATCGGCTTGACTCAACGATCAGCAAGTAGGATATGACACAGCGTTTCGGTGTCTCGCGATATCTGACTTTCGTTCCGTGACCACTTTTTCGCAGGCAAAAGAAATGCATGACCACGCGAAATGTCTACGTGGCTGGCAGTCAATGGGGCCAATTAAAGTCCTTTGATACTTCTTTTCACAAGTAACGAAAGCACGTTCCCCTGGAACAAAATGGCGTCATTTATTTCCCTTCTGCTGTGCGCGGCCATTCACTTCCTAAAATCTGCACCGTCATGTAGTCAAAGAATATCGCTACTTGCAGGAAGCTCCTACCGAGTAACTTTAGGGCCAACAGCACCAAAAGCGCAATGTCACGGCGTTCGGCGTTCGTCATGTTTTTGCGCGAGTGATATCATCGGCTAAAAACTATAATACGGCGGCGGCGATCAAGTGTTCCAAAAGCAAGGAGGCGAACGCAAATCAAATGGCAATACAGAAAACCTAGGGGAGACGCGCGATGACAAACCAGCCATATGCTTGTGCCGTCATTGGTCGGGGTCGGGGTCAGGGTCGGGAAGGGGGGGGGGGGACACGCGCGTGCATTTTGAGGGTAAAGAAGCGTTCTAGAAAAGAAGCAAATGTTTCTTCCCTAGAACTGCATAATATTCTATAAACCCCAACCAACATGGTTACCGCAGCTGCCTGTCAACGGTAACCCAGTTAATTGGATTTTATCATGAATTATCCACTTACGTTAATAACCGTATGCAGGTTGATGCAGTGTTTATTGACCTGCGTTCGACCGAGTACCTCACCGTAGACAAATTAATACATTAATAGACCTCGAAGTTCCCTCATGTGTGACTAGATGGGTTAATGCATGCCTTTCAAACCGCCAACAGTTCGTGGATGTATATGGTATCTTTTCAGGATTATTGGATGTTTATTCCGGGGTACCCCAAGGTTCCGTCCTGTTGCCTCTGCTTTTTTTTGTCTATGTTAACAACTTGTTTCAATCCACCACTGATGCTTCAATTAAGTTAAGAACGTTTGCCGATGGCTGCGTTATTTACACTCCAGTTTCTACAATACAGGACCACATAAAAGTGAGGGATCTGTTGGCTAGCATCGCGTCTTGGTGTCATGAGAATAACATGAAGATTAATATCAGTAAAACTCAGTACATCCATATTTCAACAAAAAAATGTATTAAACTTTGCTCATGAGGTTGACGGCGTACAGCTGACGAAAGTTGACAGTTCTAAATATTTGGGAGGGATTTTATTCAGTGACCTAGGGTGAAAAAAGCATGTGGAGTAAGAAGCGTGCAACAAACAAATTGTGGTATCTGAGAAGAACGCTTGGCAAATCTCCTCCTTCTGTGAAAATTCTTGCATATAAATCAATCATTGGACCTGTCTTAGAATATGCGTCTGCAGTGTGGAGCCCATGGCAGAGCTCTCTGCTCAAAGAACGCGAAGATGTCCAATCACGAGCGGTGCGCGTAATATTTTCGTATTTCAAACGAACCACGTCTGTCACGGGATTTAAAACGAGAGCCAATATAAATCCTCCGACAAACAGAAGAGCGTGCCAACAGGTCAAGTTGTTCTTTCAGATTTTCAAGAACAGTATAAAGATTGATAGCTCGAAATATTTAAAACCAAGAGGCTTCTACTCCGGATATCTGCATCACTCAACGACCGTAGCCCACATATATTACCAAATAAATAGCTATAAACAGTCTTTTTTTGTGCATAGAGTTGCTTTATGAAACAGTCTTATCGGTGATGTTGTTACCATTGATTCATTCTCTCTTTTGAGAAAGCCGTAGAGATCATTCTTCAGTGCTAAGAATGTTTTTGATAACTGTTTAATTATGAAGTTACAATTTCTTATTATTTTATATGTATATTACTATGTCAAATGTTAAAAAGTGAGTGGGTTAAGGTTTCGTGCATTGATTGCCTAGAAAGAGAATTTTGTTGTTTTGTATACTTTGTTTGTATGCCATTCAAACATCAGTGTGCCAATTGTCTATGTATCACCCACTCCTGCCTTGACCCAAAACTGGCCTGGCAGTATTGATAAATAAATAAATAATGAGGTGCGCATGGACAGAAGAAACTTGCACACCGTATAAAGTACTATGCATTTGCCGTCGTCTAGCGTTTTTAGTATGCGTGTTTGTGATTTTTCTGTCTCCCAGCTTTTAATGCTATAGACTTAACGGCAACTCCTATCAATATTTTGAATTTGGGATTCCGACTGTTTTCAGCTAATCAGTGTCCCTGAATTACAGGGTATTTTCCCCCTGATATTGTGTACAGTTTTATAAATATCACGGCTCAAAGTTTGGTTTCGGACGTCTACGGTAAAACCAAGACTATCTGCTAGAGGGATGGCAACACTGATCGTCAGCCGTACGGCTACGGTGGCTATAGGGGTAGGTGTACCGAGCACTCCGCGTTTATGGGTAGTTCCAAGTGCCGCCGCTTCCTGACGAAAAAGTGGCGCTGTAGCCAGGATACCGGTGCATTTCTGCTGGAAGGGCGTGGCGTCAAGCGTCACGGGGCACGAGAGTGTCTCGTACTCCGCGTGCTCATGCAGGACGCACTTCTTCGCTTGGTGCCATTGTGTGCCGCCCGATGGCACCAGGCGCAGGGTATCGGTGCCACCGGCGTCATGAACAAGTGGCATGCTATCGATTTTCTGTTCGGCACACCTCCCCTTAGTATGGCCGCGACGTGTTGTCACAAGGGTCCTGCGCCAGTGTTCCTTGACTAAAAGCTAACCCCGCTTGCCGCCCGCTAAACAGCAGCTGGTCGCATCTTTGAAATCGGTTTTAAGGAGTACGCGGCTTCACTTTGACGTAATATTTCAGCTGTGATAATATTTCGTACCCCTAAAGCGAGACCACTCATTCAGTTTCTTTTCATTTTCGACAGGAGTTATTTGTATCCTTTTCATCATATAGATGGCGCAGACTTTTCCGGAACAAACGAGGTGCATGCTCGCAGCCAGACTTGTACACGTTACTAAAAAATAGTAAGGAATTAAATTTACAATTACTCAAGGCTAAATTGTAATTTATTACAATTACAATTATTTCTCAATAAAAGTAAGTGACCGTTACACCAAAGAGTAATCCGTTACTTTCGTGGCGTTACTTTCAAGATTATTGCCCTCAAGTAAGAAACAAAGGGTAGAGAATTATTCAAGTCTTATTGTTGCAACCTGTTCCATTTAATGACCTTGAGTATTTTGAGCAACAGCTAACTCTCGAAAATCTCGTCAGACATTTTGCGTTATTTCTTACTCAATATGTCGACTGCTTCGCTGAACACCCTTTGAACTGAAGCACTGCATGGGAGTGCCATACTGTGCCTCGCGAATGCTTCATGCCCTGCATTGAGAGTTTTCAGCGAAGCAATGTAAGTACTATTTACCTCGAAGATGGAGCAAAGCTTCCTCGTTGCAGCCGTGATTGCCTGATATTCGAGAGTTTTAGTAGATCGTTTCGATACCTCTGATATCCCCGATAACGATACGATGATTGCGCAAAGACGGCGGTGGATTTTCGGGTATCGTTATCAGACTCATCAGGGTGGTCTACTAAAATTTTCCATTATCGAAATCAAGAGGCTGTAATAGTCATCATACATCTAGCCAAAACTAAAATAAGAACAAAAAGTTAGGGCGCAAACAAGCTGGTGATGGTTTAACATTTTGGACAAAACCCCGAGACTGGGGAGAAAAGGACAACACAACACAAAGTCTCAATTTTGAGACTTTGTGTTGTGTTGTCCTTTTCTCCCCAGTCTCGAGGTTTTGTCCAAAATTTTAAAATAAGAATTCTTTTCATCTCTTTATACCGGCATATATTGCCAGACGATATCAAAACATATTTGTAACAGTAAGGTGATAATTCAAGAATAAATAAGGTTAATGGCTTGATATTCTTGTTCCCTTGGTTCTGAACAGGTCGAACCTCGGTTGAGACGTTGGTGAATAACAAAACGTTTCAAGTAAACAAATATGAGGAATAAAAGAAACGACACTCATAACAACAATTCATTAGGACGGCGGTTAAAACAAGGAAATGTAAACGCACTTTTGCCGTGCGTACCTTTCTTGGTGCAGTTCAAAAACGCACGGAGCACGAACCGACTGCAGTTTACTCCGGTGTTCTCCAGATAGACGTCCGCTGATGCCACGGGCAGCGAAGGGCAGAGTCAAGAGCTCCTCCACCCTTCTCCACTTCAGCGGAGCGAACGGTGGAGAGGAGGTCGTCTTCTCTCCACCGTTCGCTCCGCTGAAATGGAAAGAGGTGGGAGGAGCTTCCACTTCGTTCTTGACGTGTCACTGACTATAAGTAAGCCGCGCTATCGCCCCCGCTCACGAGTTTCACTCTCTCCTCAAGCCAGAATATCAAGTTTACGTCAGCCACCATTATGTTTTATTTGTAAAAATATCTGGTTGAGATTAGATGCGTACTGCTGTGGTCAGTAGAGGAAGAAGAAGAAAGGAAGACTTTACCATTTTTGAAGTGCTCGCAAAAAGCTGACTCACAAAAAGGGTGACTGAGATGCAGATAACCTGGCTGGAATTCACAAATAAAGTGGGCCAACCCTAAAGTTGGACTACAAAAAAGTAAGTAGCATTTAAAACTGGGTCAAAAAAGGTGAAAGAAACAGAAAAAAAGACATCCTGTTTTCTAAGAGAAGATAATAAGTGTGAAGCAACGAAAGAGGAATGCACGCTTGTGGCAATAACACCTTCACATTTTATCACATCTCTTTTAGTGGATTTTAGGGAGATGGAGCGTTGTCTCGTGCTGTGACATAATGAAAATGGTCGTAGCCACTATAACCGCCAATGATATTGTTAATTCTCGCCTGTGCAATTACCACCTCGAGCTTCTCGAAGAGGCATACAATCACTTGATGTCCTCTCCACGCCTTCGATCAGAAAGAAAAAACAAAGGGACTAAAAAAGCAAATATATCTTGCCCCTCACCTCCTTTTTTTTCTTTTTTCTAGAAATGTTCATTTGGATTTTTCGACATTGTTGTTAGAGGTCTAAAAAAATAGATTCGGGGGCTTGGTGTTGCAAAAAAAGGCTTTGCGGAACTGAAGAGTGCCAAGCCTCCCTTTGCGCTGGTGACAGTGTCATGCGCTCGACTTCACCCCCACCCCCACCGCAAAAAAAAAAAAAAGCTTTTTTCGGAAAGGGTGTTTGGTCCCGAAAAGAATGTAACGGATTACAAGGAATCCGTTACGTAAAAAATGTAAGGGACTTTCTTTAAAGTTACTCTAGAAAATATGTAATTAATCCATTACTAAATTACTGCTAAATGTAAGGGATTACAAGTAATTTCGTTACCTCTAACGGATTACGTACAAGTCCGCTCGCAGCTCCGCATGCAGGTCGGGCGCTCGAAGTGGGCTCCGGCCCAGCACGGGCTGTGCGCCGCCGATCTCGAGCTAGATCTTCTTCGCTCTGCGTCCGCCGCTGCCGGAAGCGGTCAACGGGCGGCGCGAGATTCGAGCCACTCTGGCCAATACATACGCAGATCATAATGGCTTACATAACGTAGATTAAGCTCTTATTTCCTAATGGATTCGAAGTTCCAACCACGTCCGAAATCATCGAGAGAACAGGGTGCGGCGTTGCGGCAGCTTGGACCACCACATTCGACACGCAAGCAATGTTTCAAAAAAAAAAAAGTTTTTTTTATAGCTTAAATTAAAGTTAGATAATTGAAAAAAAAAAGAAGATATAAACATGCAGTTTTGCGCTTCCTACGTCCTATTTCGGCCTGCTCTTCGTCAGAATACTGGTTTGCAAACCCGTTTCCAGGAGGTGTGGAGTAAAGCCCCTCTATTCTGGGAAAAGTGACGTCATTCATTGCTGTAGACATGCTCGACACGTGCCGCGCACCATTTCTAGGAAGAACATGGCGTCTGAAATCTAGCTCAGTGCTGCGCTGTTCTGCCATGATTTTCCCAAGGGCTGCACGTTGCACGTGCCTCGTGTATCGACGCGCCTTGCGCTACTTTTGAAACATGAAGGGGCTTCAGTGTGAAAAACGCAAAAACGCCTAGAGAGAGACAGGCAGCGAGCAGAAAAACTGCGATAAATAATGAGTTTATGGAAATATATGAACAATAATGCCGTTTCAGATCGCATTTAGAAACTAACAACAGACTTTCCTGTTCGCCAAAATAAATATTAGAATGCAGACGAATGTTTGTTTTCTCTTGTCCTCTGGTCTCCGTTGTTTATCTCTGCTGGGCGCGGAAGACGCGTAGGGAGGACCTAAAAATGTAATACAAATAGTCAAATACAAAGTGCCCCCCCCCCTCTCTCTCCCGAGGGGCACCAAAATTTATTGCCAAAAAAGGTTTTAAACAAATTAATTTTTTTAACGCAAGAATACTTTATGCATTGCCGAACACTGATTCTCCACCCAAATGTAGTGCTAGAGGTCCGAACCAGATGCCAGAATATCAGCACTAACCCTTATCTTATAAAAAAGTAATGAGTGATTTCCTGAAATTTTAATTGGGAAAATGACTGCAGCCCGAGCTCTCAAATGCATGGAGCTCTATGGCGCCAGTTACCGAAGACTGGCGAAAATGGGCTCCATGGTCCCAGTGAAAGTTTCGGAAAATTACTTCTAATTTTTGCATAAAATAACGGTTTGTGCTGAAACATTGGCCTCTGGTTCGAACCTCTAGCGCAATATTAGCTCGCAGAATGAACGGTCGGCAGTGCATAGTTTATGTTTGCGGCTAAACAAAAAAGAAAAACTTCTTTTTTTTTTCTTTTTTTTTTTTGAAGGGGGAGGACACGTTTAGTTATTGGGAAAAGAGAACCGTGTTTTTTCGGCCCGTGTAAGTAAACTATGCATCGCAGAAAGCTCAAACGCCGTGTGAAGGTGATAGCGTTTGGGAAAGAACGCGGAAGTCTGAGACATGACGTTACCTGCATCAAATAATGATTGAGATACACGAAAATTTTCTCTCAGCCGACGTCCACCTAAGCCTAACATCGCCAAAACAAGAAGTAACACTTTGGGTTCTTGTAGCACCTATTCCAGTAAAAATAAGAAAAGTAAAAAAAATTTATCAGCAAAAAAGAAAACAGTGTTCTATTTCTTACTGACAAGTGTTTTTCACTGATATAAATCCCACAAGCGTTCACAATGTCAGTTCTTGTTTTGACGATATTAGGCTTAGGAGACGTCGACTCAAACAAAATTTCTGTTTCTCAATCTTTTCTTTTAGACAGGTAGCGTTACGTTTTCACGCTTTCGCGTCTATCAATCCCAACCGCTAGCGTCACGTTCTCACTGAGTTTGAGCTGTCTGCGATGCATAGATTATTTACACGGGCTGAAAATCACAGGCCTCTTTTCTCGGAAACTGGCTTATTTTGCTCTCCAGTCACACTGTTCTAACCTTGGGAGCTACAGGCTTATACTTCTGTTTTATAGGTAATGCATTCCTAGATCCTGGCAAAGTTGCGCCAAGCTTGGTTGCCATTTTGGCTCATGGTGTGAGCAGTTTATCCTTGACTTCTCTATTCTTGGTGAGCTGATTCGAAATTGGGGTGACAGGTTCTTTATAAAGAAAGTTCTTGTATCCTGAGATTCTGTTATTCACACGCCAGCTAAACAAGGACGCATCTTTGCTCCTCCACTGAATGGAGCGCCGTTGCTTGGAAGCACTGAAATATAATCTTTCTTCCTTGAAGAAGAATTACATTATTAGAGATCTGTCTAGCTAAGCAAGATTGATAAATTGCTTGCATACGCAGTGCCAAATTTGCTTATGTTGTCGGGGAACACTTTCACTACGATGACGCTCCCTAGCGATCTTAGCACGGCTGGTTCAGGTCGACCCTTTCGAAACTTCGAAAATTGGAAAAGACCGAAATGGCGATTGCCATGGCACCAGGGACTGATCAGCCAATCGCCTTGCGAGGGTTTGGTCGTCTGTATATTAGTATATATTTGTGTCCTGTAATCAGTCAGGGAAGGCAATGGCGCTACTCTCCCAGGATCCAACTCCGAGATGTTTGTGTGGCGCCCTCATAGAGTTTCCATTCGTGACATCATGACAAGGATTTGCCTTGCCGAGGCGTCACGAGTTATGACCCGGGCTACTTACCATCAGATGCGACAAGTAAAATGGTGCTTTTAAAAAGCATAGTAGAAGCTAGGAGCCATCGCGTTTTCATACCAGAACCGTCGAAGTTGACATTTTGACAATGCTCTTATGTCCGTGATTTGGTCAATCGCGGAAAGCCGACTACAGCGACGTTTTTGGTCGCGGACGTTTTTAATAGACCATTCCAATATTTACCAAATCATAGCTTTGCCTGCAATATTCACACCTCAGCACGCACAGGTTTGTAGCTTCAGAAAACGTACATAGCGCGCGTCATACCCATTAAACTCGCGGACAACGTTCTGTGGCATTTCAAAAGTTTAAGAGTGCGCGTGCACAGCTTTGATGGGCGCTCAAGATGCGTAAGCGCACGTGCGCCCGTAGCTTTGACTGCGTAACTACAATAAGCTGTCCATAAGTGTAACACGCAAAATGGCATCGGGTAGAAGCCGTTTTATGAAATAGTGAAGTAAGCAGAGAGAGAGAGAAGAAAAAATAAATGTGTTTAAGACTGACTTCAGCTTGAAATTGTCTATATCTGTTTCCTACGTCCACTTTGGCTACCAAATGAAAAAGAACATGACAATATAAGATCTGCTCCTAGAACAAGGATGCTGTCTTCCAAGCATTCCTCACAGTGAGAGAGAGGAGATCGTATAAGCCAACACCAGCTACAATAACAAGCTTCCGCTGTGGTTCCCTTGCCGGAGGCCAGCGCTGAGCACAGATTGGACACCAGAGCAGCGTGCCGTTGGGACACAGATTGAAGATATCGGAACGCTAACGCAGCACTCGTGCCGTTGCCCTGCCCTCATACGCTAGCCTGCGCTAGGTAGCAACACTACGACCTGGATATTTCTTAGGTCTTGCAGAATCCTTGTTCTTTGGAATGCATGGCTTATTTTTTATGTATTTTTTACTGTTTGTCAAGTTTGGTTTTTGCAACCTCGCCGTGAAGCATCAATACTTTATTCTAGTAAAAATGCCTCGATGTTTTTTTTGTTTTTGTTTTTTTTGTTTTTTTTTATATATTAGTGTGATGTCACTTTATACAGTGTTCTTACTCGTAGATCTATCACTTGAAAGCTCCACTTCAGAGCGTCGTTCGAGGACAGCTCTTCCCTGTCGCCTGCATGCGAGCAAGTATAAGCGGATAGCGATCTTAGCGGAACCACTCGTACGGAAACGGAAAAGCATTGTTTTCGAACGGCGCTCTCTTTGTTCATCTAATGCAGCCCTGGGAAGCAAATCTCGGCAGCACTGAAATGAGAGGCTTTTGGAAGTAAATTACAGTGGAGTACTCACTCGGGGCTACTGTCTTGCACAATTGAACACCATTGGTTTGCAGTGCTTGTGAGGAACGCCAAGCCTGAAATTTGTCAAGAGGCTTGAGGCTACAGTGAGCGCAACCGAGCAGACGTTTCACGAGAATGCGCCAGGCGTTTGTAGAAGTAGGGTTCTTCTCTGAATTTGATCTATATTTTGTGAGAAGCTAATGGTGAATTGCGCTGATAGATTTGGAGTGATCCAAAACCGTTCCATGCTCGCGCGTTTAGAGCAGCGAAAGCTAGCTAGCTCGCGTTTGCACGTGCATAAAGATAAAAAAAGAAAAAGCGCTCTGTAACCGCTCCAAATCTACTATCACTTCGTTTCACCTTATGTTGTACCGCAGCGAAGGCTAGAAGCGCGAGCTCATAATGTTGGCAGCCGCTCTTAAGTCACGAGAGCTTGTGCCGCCGAGATGTGCCCCAAAGAAAGGAGCTCGCGCTTGTAGCCTTTCCTGCGGTACATCATAAGGTGAAACAGAGTATTAGCCCCGAGAGCGAACACAAGCGTCGCTGCGGTCGCCGCGCCTTGATTGGGTGAGGTGTACCGTGACGTCAGGCGGAGGACTCCGCTCCGCGATCTCGCATCGGCTCGCTTCCCAGCTACGGTTTCCTGGTTTGGCGTTGTGTGCTGCAAGCTCTTCGAGGAGCTGGATTTCGTTTACCCAGTGTACAAGACGTTGAGTTAGGTCGATATTGACGTGCTTCCGTACATTTTATAAGCCTGCTTGTCCCTTTTACCTTTAAAATTGGGTTACAAATCCCGAAAGCTATCGGCGGAGGCGATTCCGCCGATGAACCTCCCCGTCCGTCCACACGAAACAAGGCAATCTTGCGAGGGGTCGGTGAAGTGTTTCAGACGCTGAAATTCTGTTCCTTGCATGTTCATGATTTAGGACGATATTACATCCCGCTTTCAAGGCATTTGAAGTGGCATTTATATCATGGGCCTTTGGATGGTCGGCAAATTAGCTCGCGACCCCAACTCTGCGCTGCCACTCTGCATGCGCTGGTTCGCACATGTTTTAAATGCCCTGCGTCTGATCTTTGAAGTGCTGGTGGAACAGGGTTGTTGTACATAAATGTAGCTTCTTCGTGAATTAATTATATAGTTTATACACCTATGCAAGCATATTTCTTAGAACATGGACAATTACTGAAAATTAGTTTGTATGGTAGCAGCAAAAATGGCCGAATTGCCCCCAGTTGCCTGTATGACATGTATTGAACTGCTCAAAATATGCACAGCAATAGCACCGTAATTTGGAATGTTTATACTTTTTCCTGGCATTCTCTATTCCAGCCTTGGGTATTCGGAAAATAAACCGTTTAGTTTTAATTGTCATTTATTTCCAATTAAAAGAGACACTGCTGCAGGTCCCCAAAAGCTTCCTCAGCCTCCAAACTCACTACAGCTGGTCTCTATTCTACAGGCGTAAAAGCAAGCATTCGAACGTCTGTCCAGTGGTAGATGCAGCAGTAGCAGAAAATGTGGAACCTGTGAAGGGTGACAGTCTGCGTGAGAAAAACTTCAGGTATTTTAGCTTCAGGACAATTCGATTTGAGTAAAATTTCAATTTTAGGGCTTAAGGAACTAATAACAAGCTAGGCACGTTCGCTTACGTTTGTTATACATTACTTGAGGGTTGATATAAACAAGTCCACAGATACCACCCATGTAGTTCATTGAAATACTATCCAAATCCAGCAAAGGCCAAATGCGAGCAATGTATATAATAAATGTCCCTTGTTTTTTACTTTGCCCCTGCACTTGGGCTGTCTTACTTGTGATTCTCTCCCCATGGCCCAGACTGTATTTAGCATGTTGCTCGAGCAGCAAGCAGCTTTTATGCTTAGGCGATCTTGTTTAAAAACAGAGATACAAAAAATAGTATACATAACCTGCCAATTCATTCAGACCATCAGCAGCATTTCTTGTGTGAGATGTAAACTATACTGATGCTCCTGCAACTGTGGCCATATTTCTTTATTTTCATATACCAGCTGTGATTCATGCGTTGCCTGCCCTGTCAACCAGGCTTAAAATGTTGGTTGAAGTTTCGCCTGCAGCCACAGGCCATACCTCAATAAAGCCACATATAAAAATTTACACTTCCTACGAAAACCACGCCAAAAAAAAAAATAGAAGCGAGCGCACAGACAGCGAGCGTCGTCACAGCCTCCACAAGGCGAGCGGAGCGAGTCGGGGAAAAATTCTCTCCTCGCCGTGACGTCACCCCGGTTCGCCGTAAGGGGGCGCCACGCGAACTTCTCGGGGCTAATAGCGGAATTTGCCATTAGACTTCAATGCGCCCTCCGCCTCAGTCTCGAGCTTTCTGCCTTTGGTAACACTTTGTCGTACGCGCAGTCAAAGCCCGGTGAAAGGCAACAAGCGCGTGCTCGAGGCGGAGCTTCCACTGAATTATTTGCCTGTCATCGACTATTGTGGACGAGATCGAACACTCACGCTCTAGTACGCTTCGGCTGTATGGACCACAAACCCAATTTTCTTGTTTGTTTTTGTTCAGAGCAAATGAAGATGATGATTTGAAGGCCGCTCCTCGTGCGACCAAAGCACTGGTCAAAGCGACGCGCTGGTGCCCAGATCATGCTAGGCGAGGTTCAATTTCTTTGTTAATGCTGTGTTAGTCAACACCGGGCAGTGGGGACAACAAGCTCGATAAAGCGCCGGCATGCATAGTTCAATCTCCTGCCCAATACACAATTCCAATATTTACAAATCCTCAGCCCAGCGTGCGATCTCCTCAGCCCAGCATGCGCATGTTCGTCGCTTCGCAAAGCGAGCAGATCACGCTCCATACACACGAACACTGAAAATAGAACCGGCCCGGGACCCTTTTTTGGAAAGGTCTATAGAAAATTTCAAACATAGAGCCCCGATGCGTGCAAGCAAGTGCAGCGTGGGCGTGAACGTACTCGTAGCTTTAACAAGCTTCTTATTGCACGGGCGTGCCTGCACGAGCAGAAGCATGGCGGCGGCCTATCGCTGTGTTTGCAATCGTCTATAGTAACGTTATTGCCGAAAGCACGCGCTCACAAAAAAAAAAAAAAAAAAACAATCTGTCGTTGTAGAAGAGTCAGTGCTAAGAACTCATGCAGGGACACGCTTTTTCAAGCGCTCCTGCGCAAAGAATAAAGTAAAAACAACAAGTTTTATTCATCTGCCCGGCCACGATCCCGAGAAAATAGCCCGTACAGCCCCAACTCATTAGTGAACCGATTTGGATCAGTAATCTTCACAACACCAACCGGCTAAGTGTCTCGCCGAAAATTGCATTATTATTATTATTATTATTATAATATATTATTATTATTATTATTATTATTATTATTATTATTATTATTATTATTATTATTTACTCAAATGGTGATCAAACTTTATTTTTTTTCTTGGCGTGTATTTTTTTCTTTGCGTTGGAGGTTAGAAATTATTTTCTCGTGATCTCGATTTTTTGTTCTTTTTGGTATTTTGTACTCAAAATGAGTAGTTCTGTGAGCCCCACACGTTAGGACGAACTGCTGCATGACTCTATGAGCACAAGTTCTTTTTCCCCATGAGTGCTATACGGTTTTCTGTTTGGATTGTTTCCTACCTGGCTTGGACATCTCAACTCTATCCAATTTCGAGAGCCGTAGGCTCGAATTTGAGCCACGCCTAAGACTTAGTCAGCAGTGCACTGTTTACTCGACGATTTTTTTTCTGCTCGCGTCGTGGTATGTCACTGGCCGACTTATGTGTGTCTGTGTTTTTTTAATCAGTGATTTCGTTTATTTCCGTCTTTTTTATTATCAATCCATCGCCTGGACTAGCACAATCCTACAGACCTTATTTTGAGAATTTCAAACAAAGGTACGAACACATTCATTGTCTTGATCGGTGGATATCGTGACGAAAGGATACACACACACACACATTTATTTGACGCGTTCTACGCCCCGTGACGTTCGTCGTCTTGTCTAGTTTGCCACATGCGCTTGGTGTTTTGTGCACGATCTTCATCGGTGTTTGCCGCCCACCGCCGCCGCTGATATTCGCGTTGCCGTTCCCGCCGTTGCTCTTCGCAGGCGTGTTGCTCTTCGGGAGTCCGGACCATTCGCGGCCTCTCCATTACGACGACAGAAGTGAAATAGATGTATTGCTAAATTACCCAAGCATATGTAGAAGAATGCAGGGAATGGTGTTCCACGCGCCACACGTGCCGGCGTCTGCAGCAGTAACTGTTCTAAAGCAAAAGCCTAAATGTCCGTTCACACACTTTCGACTCCTTGAAACCGAGTGCCTTGAAACTTCTTAAGCTTTCTTAGGACGAGAGAACACACTGGCACGCTGGCGCCATTTATGCGATGACCCTGGAAGTGCATTTCGCAAGGGCGAAGGTTTTGCGGGATTTCCGAGGTCAAATGTGCATAATACCTATTAGAAAGGCTCGTTTATAATGTTGACAAAAGTTTTTCGAGCCAAGAAAGAAATGATGATGCGCGAGAGAAATAGAAAATATGAAGGACCGCCAAGTTTCCACTGCTGCCCAATAGATGGCGCCAGTATTTCCACTCAAAGATTATAAGGTGATTATAACATGGGAAGGAAAGGTAACGGGGAAAATAGAGATGAGACGAGGCCTTAGGCAGGGCGTCCGTTATCGCCTTTGCTGTTTATGTTGTAGTTGAGAGGATTGGAGGTTAGACTAGAGAAGAGTGGGCTTGGATTCGACCTTTCGTACAGTAAGCTAGGCCAAAAAATTCAGCAATCCTTACCGGGATTGATGTATGCGGATGATATCGTACTAATGGCTAACAACAGGATAGATTTGCAGGAATTAATAAGCATCTGTGGTAGGGAAGGAGAGGAATTAGGTTTTGAATTCAAGTAGTGAAAAATCAGCAGTCATGATTTTTAACAATGATGAAGTTGAGAGGCTGAAGATACAGAATATAACAGTTGAGAGAGCTAGTAAATACAAGTATCTAGGAGTATGGATATGTGATGGTGCAGAATATCTCAGTGAGCATGAAAAGTATATAATAGGTAAGGGCAACAGAAATGCAGCTGTAATGAAAAATAGAGCACTTTGAAATTACAACAGGTATGAGGTGGTGAGAGAGTTTTGAAAAGGGGTCATGGTGCCTGGCTTGACTTTTGGAAACGCAGTGGAATGCATGAAAACCGAAGTGCATGCAAGACTAGAAATAAAACAGCGCGGAGTAGGTAGGCTGGCTTTGGGGGCACATTGCAAACCGCCAAACCAGGGAGTACAAGGAGACATGGGATGGGCGTCATTTGAGGGCAGGGAAGCTGTGAGCAAGATAGAATTTGAGGATCGGTTGAGGCAAATGGATTTGGAGCAATGGGCACGAAAGGTTTTCCGCTATTTATACATGAGGAGTATAGACACAAAGTGGAGACCGCACACTAGGAAATTAAGAGGAAAGTTTTTAGGCTATAGTGGAGTTACGGAAGAGCAGGTCTCAGTTAAGAAGAAAGTTAAGGCCACAGAAAGAGATCGGTGGCTAGAGGGAATGCAGACAAAGACGGCTCTGGAAAGCTATAGATTAAACAAAACAGTTATTGCCAAAGAAAGTATTTATGACAATTCTAGGGAAGCTCATTGTTCTTTGAGGCAAGGACAGGTGTTTTGCGAACCAGAACATACAGAGGTAAGTACCAGGAAATGGATACAGTGTGCGCTGCTTGTGGAGAGGAGGACGAGACGGCTGAGCACTTGATACTCTACTGTAAAGGGCTTCACCCTATGCCTACCGAAGACAACATAGATTTAATAAAGTCATTGCGTTTTAGAGACAGCGAAGGAAAAGTGGATTTCAAGACAGTAGAGATTACCAAGCAAAGATTAAGTGAATGGTGGCAGAAAGAAAAACTAGGTATTTTCTTATTAACTGATGGCAAGGGGGTTTTATAGCCTCACTTTCTTTTCAGGGCAAAGTGTATATAGTTTTCACATTTAAATATTCTAAGTCGAAATGCTAAAACAAAATGGCTAGGTGGCGCAAGCTACCGCCCGATCCAAAGGGCTCAGTCGGATTCATCCATCCATCCATCCGTTGTAAGAGATTCTAAAGGGTTCCAAGGCACTCGGTCTTAAGAAGTCGCAACTGCCTGAACGGGCCTTAAAACAAATGGTATCTCGCACGCGCGTTCGTCAACGCTGTCTTTTTGGTTCTTTAGTTCGAATCTTTTATACGGGGAAGGCGTGCGTGTGCAGCGCCTGCGGCAGGTCCGAGCGTAGAGTTTTTGATCACGCACAGGAAAAATCTACGGAACCCTAGCCATAAACAGTTTCGGCCGTAAAACTGCTGGCGTGTCACTTCTAATATATCTTATTTTTTATGCTGAATTCCTATGTTCACCAAGAGCATGCCCTTAAGGTGCAACCCCACCGTGCATGACGTTTTGGTGCTTTTTTGACGGCTTATAACTTTCTTTCTATGTATCCTAAAATTATAAAGTTAATGTCAAATTAAAGAGCTGTTTTTCAACGATACTTTAATGTCTCGATAGTATAATTGTTTTTAGTTGTTAGATAATTATTCAGCTTTTAACAGACCACAGTCTCTAATATTCAAAAAATATTTCTCGAGTTCTAACGTACCATTGTCCACGATATTTTACGTGAGCGTTCGGTTAGATGGAATAAATTAAAAAGTAAGCAACGAGTTGTACAGATAATGTATATTTTAAAATAAAAAATAAAGTTTAAAATGGTATTATTCTATGGCGCTATAAAAACGGAATCACATCAACTAATCAAAATAACAAGACATTAAATTATGAAGCATACTGCGATATTACATTTTTCAGAACTTCCATATTGATATATTACACGTTAAGAATGTTATAAGACCTTAAACTTTCCCATTCAGTTACGGCGAATTGTATTTTCTTAATATAAAGTACAGATGACGACACGTGTTCAAGAACAGCTTGATTCGCAGTTTCCGTTGTGTGCCGCTTGGTACGCCACGTGAAAGACAGAAAAAGCGCCAGATGTCAGAGTGTCAGATGCCTGGATACTTGCAGTGAGCGAGCCAGATATATCAGAGCAACACGCACGAGGCTGAGGGTGCACCACAGCTACTTTTGCGCGCGTTCTACTGTGCGTCGGTACACATGCCCGACACGCTCCAAATGAAATGGGCACCATGAAATACATTCTGCTATTTCAGATTCTGCCACGTATACGAAAACATTTTAATGTTTTTCATCACTTGCAAAAATTATTTTCGCAATCAAACTATGCTTGTCGGAATGGTTTGACTATATTTTGTTTAAAAATTACCTCGGTGGCTCTTAAGTGGCAATGATATTAAAACAAAACACAAAACATTAAATCGTCTCAGTGTCTCTGAGCCAACGCGCCGGCCCATGAATCCATATTTGTTGGGTTTAAATATCGGCCGAGGTGCCCGCAATCCGACGGAGGCCAATCTGAGATTTCGGTTGCACGTCAAAAGATCTCCAGTTAGTCAAGATAAACCCGCACCTTTTTTTTTTATTGGGGCGTATTAAGTGATTTTTGTTGTTTTGGCTTGTGAAACCCTAAGATCTGAATATTTGCTTTGCTTTACTTTAGTTCGGAGCGCAGCCAACGCTACGGGCTGATGAAGCCACTGAAGCAGCGCCAAGAGCGCGAGGTCAAGCTGTTTGTTCTCTTTCTGTGCCTGTACGGTTGGGCTAAACTAGAGCCATTAAATAAGCTACGCTTTATACACATCTTGGAGCTTAAAATGATGGTTTTCAGTTATCTGAAGCTTTATCTGAAATCACAGGAAACGCTTTTCCGTTCTCCACAAATGTTTAAACAGTTCGCGACAAAGCAAAGCAATATTACGCGAGCTTCCTGACACCGAATCTAATGCTGAGGAAGTCGCACTTTTGAATCATGACGATCGGCAGTTGCGTTTGATTTGTTGCGTTTGAACCACCAAGATGACGGCGCCCACAACAATATCGAGGGAAAAAGTGCCGATACTCTAAGCGTAGCTCATTTGGTTTAGCTCACAGGCTAAACCTAAAGCCCCTTCATGCTTCAAAAGTAGCGCAAGGTTCGGCGATTCACAAGGCACGTGCAACGTGCTGCCCTTGGGAAGATTATTGCGCCACAGCGCAGCACTGAGCTAGATTTCAGACGCAATGAATTTCCCAGAAGTAGCGCGCGGCACGTGCCTCGAGCATTTCTACTACAATAAATGGCACCACTTTTCCCTAGAGGGACGGTGGCTTGACGACTTCCCCGACGGCACCTTCGCATGTCCGTTACACGTCTACTCATAGCAGAAAAGGAAAAATAAGAGACATATAATTTCCTCCTTTTCGTCTTTTTTTTTTCTCTTCTAGCTTCTCGTCATCGTTGTTTTTCAGGTGTGAAGTGAAATGGCTCAATAAACCGTGATTTTAGAGTTGGCAAGCCCAGGCTAGCAGTCGTATTGCATTGGCTAAATTTGTCATCTACAGTAGATAACAATAGGCACTTTTAGCAAACGGTTACCGTGTTCCGCGTGTACCACAATACTGGAGCCTTTGAAGAATGCTTTTAAGCCCGCGCCCGGGTGATAGGTGACTGCAGGGCGCGTGATTAAAAGCATGCTTCAAAGACTCCGGTAACGATTTGCTAAAAGTCCACAATGTCATCATACACTGGCAGACTAATCTCCTGCTGTCTAAACAACTAACGACTAATTTGTTTGTTTTTGATAGTTGAGAAAGAGTCAAAGACTCCGAGTGTGTAAATGGTTATAAACGCGGAGCCTGATTGCAGCTCGGAGCACGTGGATCAAAAGCTCAAGCACACATTACCCATGGATCCTCAGTTCAACCTCCGCTGGTGTATTTCTACGGTGGTGTATTTCTACGGTGTGATGCACGTTAAGTACCCTGGGCTAGCAGTCGTACTTGACTGGCGCGTTACGCCGTCTAAACACCTCATGTATAAGTTCAGTTTGATTTGCTTTGACAAGCTCCGATGTTGGCCAAAAATCAGTTTAAATTATCTCAAAGATCGTAAAAGGAACAACACGAAACCGGCACCAACAAACAACGTTGTACAAAAACACGAGCTGGTAAACTTCCCCGCTTTCACATTTTAATGTGTGCCATGTCGTTACCCTTCTTTTCCACCTCCCATGTTTACCATTGTCCTGTTTGCTAATAAAAACCGTGTTTTCCAAGCATCTCCCTCTACCCTTCAAGCTCTACTTTGTTTTAACAGAACATGCACTGCAGCTGAAGCGGCTGCAGCCAGGAACAGATAGCCGTAGAATTTGTCTTGGATGCACACGTTTATTTACAGTTTGCTGAAGTTGTAAGGTTAAGGCGCGACGATGTACAATATTTTATCACACTCCCAGCGACTTGTTACATAAAATACGAGCGTGATCTTCGAATATCTTATTAGTTCCCTAACTTGTTCTAGAATTTTAATCGAGCTGTACAGAACCTTTTCATTCCTTCCGGAAACCCTGATAATTACATTACGAACTACGGTACCCATCCCATTCATTAAACATTAAAATAAACTTATAAACAATTCCCCCGTCAAATTTTTTAGTTCGTCCCATGTAGGGACATGAAGGCGAGTACCAGGGTGCGTCCATTCAAAATTTTGACCAATAAGCCAACTTTCTGAACCAGAACAAAAACGTCATGTACAAATACCTCTATACATTGCCTCCTCCACTCTATTCATTCCAGTCAAACATACAAAATTCAGACTTATATTTCACATAAAATCAGGCTTCTTCGTCAGATGAGGTATCTCCCGTTAGGTCAATCACGTATCTTCCATCGGCGAGCAGCGGCCCCTTGCTTGCTACCTCAAGTCCGGGTTCGACTGGAATCCATTTTCCTTCCGCAGATATTTGCACCAGGCCAGATGTCTCTGGCAAAGCGTCTAGTATCTCCAGCGTGAACAGATCTATGCGCAACTCTTTCACCTTTACGCTCTGGTCACACACCGGACAGCGCCAGAAGGGACGAAGAGTGCTCTCGTTCAGCTCAAGGTACGCCAGGGCATCGAAGCACTGGACATGACAACAGTCCACGCCGCGGCACGGCACTTGGAGTCTTGTCTTCTTCAGAGGGCAGTTGAGGGACACCGTCAGGAAATCCACGATGACATCTTCGCAGTTTCCGCTCGTTATCAGGTTATGAGCCAGTCTTTTCGTGGTGGCCACGTCGTGGATGCTGTTGTGGCCTTCGGCGATAGAGCGCAGTAACTCGTCCTTCGGTACCTTCTCGACGACGTGAATGGCGACACTGAAGCCGTCGGGAAAATCCAAACCCGCGATAAAGAAAAAATTACTCGTGATAGTCGACGTACCTACTTATATCAAGCATCTCCAGAGGTACGCCAAAATACGGCACACAATTAATACCTATAGTTACCTTGCACTGATCGTGTGCCAACGGTTTTGAAGTGTGACTCATGCACAGAAACACGCGCTTCTTCTCGCCGTCGACGTTCAAGCCCTCGCACAAAAGTGTACAATCGAAGTATCCATTGCAGCGACTGAGTTTCCAAAGATCATTGCGGGTGCCGCAAATTCGATAGAAAGGCAGAAGGGGCTGTAGATTTCTTGTACCAGACGATGACATGACCGTTGAATTTCAATACTGGTAATTCAAATGAGGAGGCAACGTTTAAATCCGCCACAGCGCGGTAACGAGATGCTTCCCTCAACCCCCGCCTGGTGGTGCCCTCGCTACTTCACCCGAGAACGAGAACGAGGTAGAAGGAGCTAAATAAACTATATAGAAATATTTTTATTACTTACTTCATATTTATGATGCTCAAAATTTTAAACATATGGATCTTTGCAATGTTCAGAGTATTTGAGTACGTGCCGACAAACTCCGAAGACAACATAGCTCACTTTTTCCTCTTTCGGAGTTTCGGTACTCGCATGCATTTGAAGGAAAGGTGACCCGACATTCAGTTGCCTTTCCACAATTTACACAAGCTTACAGGCAATGGTGCGTCCCAAGCATACTCGCACGCAAGCAGGTGAATTTCAAGAAGAAAAGCGACCGTTTTCTTTCAATCTTTCTTTCTAAAAACTTGATGACGTAGGTTGGACGTCGCAGGGTTGGCATATAACGTTGGCATAGTCCCTCGAGTGACGATATTTGAATGCGGCGTACAAATTGCACCCGAGCATTACGCGAGCACTTGATTTGGGCTCGTGATAATCAATAGCTCGACAAGCATTCGGACAGTGGCTCGTGTCCAATCGTTGCGATGGAGACAATAGCCGAACCTATTAGCCGAACCCTGGCCGAACCCTAACAGTGTCTGGAACTCAACATGTGTCCTGCACCTTGCCAACCCCAGCGCGTGGCTATGATAAACGTTGGCGGCATATCATCGGCCCAGGTCATGTGGTCACGTATTCTGGCTGCAAGCTGAAACATTGGGGTGTGTGTTTGTTTATGCAGCAATAGAACTTGGTGTGCCTCAACGGGCGACGATTTTCCCAGCTGAAGATGAGCAATTTTGCCAGTGTAGTACACCCGCTAGCCTGAGGTCTTTAACGTGCTCCACGCCGTAGTGATACACGACCGCACCCTGGTACGATGCTCATCCAGATCGAAACGGGCAGGGGTGGGGATTGAGCCCAGGATCCTGGGTTCTGCACCGCGAGCTTTCGCTCCACGTGCTCCGAGCTGGTGTGCGCTAGCCCACTCGGCCACCGATCCCCCCGGCTGCAAGCTAAGAGGGCGAACGCTGCTCGTTTTACAGCGAAGCTGTTTAAGGTGCAACCCCACCATTCATGACATTTTGGTGCTTCTTTGACGGCTTATAACTTTCCTTTTATGCATCTTACAATTATAAAGTTAATGTCAAATTAAGAGCTGTTTTTCAAAAATACCTTAAAGGAGCTGTGCAACGATTTTAACGTTGAAAGAATTGGCGTTTTCCACTTTTGACATTGTTCACCTTGTCACAAAGGACAAAAAACACACCTCCTTCCTTCGAAATGTTGCGATTCCGCCGCGTAATCGCGAGGCAAGAATTAGAATATTCCTCGACCTGCAGCCGCTAGCGGCGGCCATGAGAAACACGCGGCATGACGTCAATGGGGAATCTTGTAGAAAGATAGCAAGTTGTGCGAATACCTGCTCGATAAAAGGTAACTTTTCTATAAATCTTGTCGTTCCACCATAAATATAAATGCGTCGAAAACCTGCTATCATTGACAAAACTTTTATTATACGGAGTTTCAGTGGCGCCATCTATCCTAGGTCCACAAAACCGTCAGCAGCGGAACAGCCGCTAGAAGCCAGGAGGAGGGGGACAGGAGCCGGACGGGCCGGACGGGTATGGCCGGACCCGGATGAAACTTTCCTCCTTTCTTGACTTCGCCCGCCAGCACGTGGTCACGCGGTCGCGAGCGGGAGAGTCCTCGC
>JAZHYW010044129.1:0-42205 GCA_037355805.1 Ixodes ricinus | reverse complement strand
CACACTTACTCTGCAGCATTGGAGTCAGGTTGAGCTAGAGCTCATCGACCCGTCGATTGACTCATGCATGGGAACTACAATTGCTGACCGATTTTTCGGACGCCGATAATTCAGACTTGTTCGATATTTTGGACCTAAAGGAGGAACCGTGACCTACCCAATAAAAATAGTGCATATTCACGACCAATGTTTCGGACAGCTTGAAGTCCGAAAGTTTGATTTTCTGGACAAAATCGTTGCAGAGCGATCAGCGGGAAACACAACCAAGAAGCCGCCTTTTTAGATTCTATGTTGGCTGCACATGGATTGGCTTCCATGGAACGATTGAAATTTACACAATAATCACACATTCAAATCAGCCATCCCTCTAAAGCAAAAAACTAAGGAGCTACGAGGCAGGGCCAAGTGAAAGCCATCGGGTGCCCTGGCAGACCCACCTCGGCAAGCTGTGCCTCGTTGGAGCCCAGGTCCCCCTCGAGCTGGGTAATGTTCTGCTGCCGGCGGTGGTACTCCTGCTCCACCTGCAAGGACGTCCATTTCAACAGCCGCGCATTGGCGGTCTAAAGACGGCTTGCTCCTCCCTGCCAGCAGACGGAGCACAACTCAAAAACATCTCCGAGACTGTTAGAACTATACTTTCATTAACATCCCAAATGATTCCTACTCCAGACTCATCAGAGTGCAAGTGGGAGTCAACTACTGTGGTCAATATGAGCCCAAACAGCCCTCCATGCTTCTTTCCTGCCAGTTTCTAAAGAAGCTTTGGTGGAATGCAAAGCATAGGTCCCTAAACTATTTCACAATTCCAGAGATATACCGCCAACGTCTAGATTGTGCGTTTCAGCTCATGTTGTCAGGAGCCATAAAAAGACGCAGAGAAAAACGTCAGGAACAGCGATACAATGACAGAAGAGTTCATTAGTTAGAAGGTTTTTCACGAGAGCACAACTCAAATTTGCAACAAATGTTTCGACTTCTGCACTGTCGACGGTAAGTTTGGGCAGTTTATTCCGTGCACTTATTGTCCTGGGAAAAAACAAAAAATTTAAGGCATCATTCCATGCACAAAACTTCCCTAATAAATTTTACATCATTAAAATGAGCTTTTTACAAGTGATTCTGGAGTTATGCAGAGAAAGTGATTTATTTTAGTTAAACCATTATATATCACATACAAAAACCTCTTTCCTCGGTGCCTAGCTTCAAGCGTTTCAAGGCCTAATGAACTACTAATACCGTCAAATTCCGTAAAGGCGCCACCCAAATTGAAGAGATAAATGGTGCAAAACATGAGGTGGGCTATCTTTGGACATGAGACAGCAAAACTTTATAAAAAATTATTGATGAACACAGAAGCACCGGTTAAAAATCCCGTGACACAGGAACCGATATCGCATATGCAGATTACGGACAAGAAACTCGTATGTCAGAGGAGCCATTATTATGTGCGCAAATCATGGATCAGAATGCAAGAACTCACTTGTCACACGTACCAGCAGCGCAGATCACACAGTTGATGGGGTTCCCGTCGGACATTGCACGATGTCCGACGGCAATCGGGAAGTGGGCGATGATTCGCAATTTTTATTTTACGGATATTTAGCCAGAAAACGGGCAATTTCTCGGGGAGGGGCAGCCTCACGGGATTTTACGGTAATCATTTCAGTCACGCTATCAGTTCTCTTATACCGGTTGGAAAACCTAGCTGCAATCTTCTTTCGAGCTTAGCTATGCTTCAATGTTTGTGTCTATCCAAAGTCCTTCTGCCGAGGGTCAGAAAGAGGCTCGAGACAACTCGGGAGGCTGGCACTTCCAAGAGCTCACCGCACTGTCGACAGGAAGCATGCAGCTGAGCTTGGCCTCCTCCGCGTGCACCTGCTGGGTGATCTCAGCCACCGACTTGGGCAGTTGCAGGAACTCCTGCAATGGGGACCCATACTTCTTCGACTGCAACGCCAGACCTCTCAGACTTCCACAATGCCATCTTTAATAAAGCAAAGCCATTTCTTGACTTTAGCAAACTAGTGCTCAGAATTCATCTACATGCGCTAGTCATTACGAAAGACAACTGTGTGCGCCAAATGAGCCTAAATGACTTCAAATACATCCTGTGATGCAAATGGTCCGAGTCGTTTTGGAGCACCTTGTGGAGCAGCAAGTCAGTTTTGGACCATCAAGAAGAATGCTTGGAGCGCGCGCATACAGGATACTTCATTTTCATTCCTTCCAGTCATTCACGCGCAAGATTCACGTGCTGGCCTGTCCAAGAAAGCCTTCTTTGGTCTCCTGCCCCTGCGGAGCCATTCATTAACATCCATTGCCCAGTGGGCCGTTTCATTTCCTCAAACACCAAGCTATCTGTTCACTTATTCTTCAAAGCACCAGACACTAGAACAAGGAAGAAGAGCCACAATAAATAAAGCTGATGCAGTCACTTTTGGAACACATACTCACTGATGAAGGACATCGCATGAACATGTGTGAATGGTTATTTCAGGTACCGAATTGACCCAATTTTCACTGAAACAATGATAAGAAATTTCGAGTAGAAAACATGATGCTGTTATAGTCCGCAATTCAGATCAAAAAGCAATTTTAAAGGGGTCATGAAATGATTTTTGAACTTTCCTTAAAACACTGCACTTCTTTTTTTTAGCTGTTTTAATAGGACATGTATTTAATAAAATAACCCCCCTAAAAAAAATGAACACCATATTTAAGTTCCTCTCATCACTGACAAGACAAGAAGTGCAGGGCATCTCTGTCAAATGCCCAGGTACCGGCATGTGGTCGAAGCTCCAGAGACAAGATACCATAATAATACCCATAATGATAATAATAATAATAATAATAATAATAGTATTTTATTTCATAGAAACATTCAGCAGCAATCATACCCTCAACTGTGATTTGTATTAAGGGGTTCAATCCATTCGGCACACACTGAAGGTGAGGCTCCAATGTTTCTTTATTCCTCAACTGCCTTTTCTCTCGAGAACCTAGGACCACGCGCACATGATGCATCCAGTGCGGTCGTGCAAGCCAAGATGGACGCATCGACAAAAATTACAGGACGCTTAAGCTTCAGCCTTTAAAGAGACACTGACACCCTAAAATATTTTTTTAAACTTTTTGCCAGGCGATTTAATACGTATGTTGTCAAAAGACTACCCAATCAATATTTTGCTACAGCATCACGTATATTTTTAATAAAGTAAAAAAATGCAATTGCTCAAAACCGACACCAAAACTAGGCTGGGTAGGAAGAAGAAATGTAGAGGAGGAGAGAGTTTCCGGAAGTTACGTAACTTGCGGTTTCCGTTTACTTTCTTTTTTTCTTTTTTCCCCCGTTTTTCCGGTTTTGCGAAGCAGACCAAAAACTCGCACGTCACAGTCATAAAACCTGCACGTTCCTCGTAGGTCTTGTAGACTTTATACTTTGTTTTACTCCACTGATTTTTACCATGATGCACCCATGACACGCCTACAACTGACATATAACTATTTAGAACAGATTTGTGGGAATGTTAGTCTTGATATTTTTGATGAAGAGCATAAATTCCGAGTGTGTTGAGACTATTATTTTGTCTTAACATTTCGTTTTTATCCTGTTTAAATTTTACTATTAATTGACTCATTGATAAGTGCACCACTAAGGAGGCGTTAAGCTGTTGGTGGGTCACTCAAAAATAAAATAAATAAATAAAACGCAAAACTCAAGCACTTCGTGCTTGACATTTGCGCGTTTTTCAAGCTCTTACCAATTCGTGCACGTAAGACTAGCAATGTCTTCAGCCAAGAAAAGGGCAATGACTCGGCAACGTCTTCGTGCGAATCAGCTTGGTGGTCGGCCGTGTTGTACGGAATAAATCCTAATTGTTTTGATCGGTAAACGATTTCTCTTTCTAAGCTAGGCAGATTCGCCAGTACCGCGAACAACAGTTCTGAAGTAGAGGTCCCACGCCCGTCAGTCCGCTTCGTTCAGCTGTCCAGCCTGCGCTCCCGCAATACCATGCCATGTTCAGAATTACGCAGAGAATGCTAGAGTGCTCCAAATTCTCTGTGCAACTTTTTTTTTTTTTTTTCCCATCAACGCATTTGCAACTTATTAGAAGCCACAAAAAATGGGATTCATATTTTTTTTTCTATTTTTAGTAATGACTGTGTGTTTTCGATGACCCACGGCTTTGATTAAATTCAGTGGTTGTGTCTAAACCTTAGAAAACGGCACCGTGACCACGGAGAAGAGAGTGAGCGAGACTCGAACCGGCCAGTTCTCGATCGGCGGTTTTAAGGCGGAAAGAAAACGAGTTTCGAGCCGTAAATTGTGTTCTGGGTACATGGGCTCTCAGATGTCACGTACAAATAAAAAACCTTGGCGAGCATAAATACCCTGGTCAGTGTCCCTTTAAGAGTGGAAGGCGATAGCTAAACATACGTATAAAGCCCCGCTCGTTCCCATGCCGTGCAAGCGTGTCTGCGTGGCCTAGTCGGTAGCGTGTCTGGCTCGCAACCAAAGGGTCGTGGGTTAGAATCCCGCCTCCACCTAAATTCTTCAAATTTTTTTTCTTTAAGGCAGGTGAATTACTTTATAAAGTGAAATCATTTGAGACACGCAGCGACCTTTAATTCGCATTACATGTCGTGTTTCAATCACTTTCATTCCACACGTGACGTCACATTTAACGTCAGCGTTGCGGGTTGTTTGAAATTCCCGCGCAATGTCGTAGTGGCTGTGATGTCATGACCCTATCGACCAATCAGGATTTCTGCGACACGAGCTCCCTAAAGCTGTCGCTTTGAAACGACAAAAGAAGGATCTTCTGGAAGTCTTAGGCAACACTAGTCTAGGAGGCGAGAGCGAGTGACAGGCACAACCAAAGTGAGAGTGATTCCAAGAGTGTCCTTGCCCTGGCGACGCTTGGGGGAATCTGGGAGATGTTGGTGGAGCAGCCGATGGCCTCCTGAGCGTGGCGCAGCTTCCGCTGGGCCTCCCGCTTGGCAGCCAGCACAGACTCGCGCCGGGCACGCACCTCGTTCTGCACACGGGGCACACACTCCAGGCCACACACACTAAACCTCGCCCAGAGCACAAAGAGAAAACACACGCAGCCAACAATGCTTCCCATTAATGCAACAAACCTTGCATCTGGAAAACCCCCCCTCTCACCACACGACGGGACGTAAAATCGGGCCGACGCTTGGTACGTTGGAAGTGGGACTATCTCTTTTCTCTCGCCGAGTTATCAACACTAAGCAAAGAGAACAAACGCGCAGCCAATACACACCCGTTATCATCATGCCCCATTTGCATTTTAAAATTGGCTAAACCAACCATTTGGATGGTTTAGCCAGTTTCTGCCAGGAATACAAAAATGAAAGAGGGACGGACAAGAGGGCTCTGCGCCGTCTCGACACCAACTGCTTCTTGTATTCCAGGGTACTCCTTTACGACCGCCGGACTGGCGCGTCCAGCAGTATTCCACCTTCGAGATGAGCAGCTACGGCAGAGTCTGTTCACGTGGTAGAACAGTGCTTTTTTAACCACTCGTGTTTTGGGGACCCCTTATAAATGGGCAGAAGTGATGAAGGACCCCATCCACTGCGGGGAGAGGAACTGCAAAAACTACATGCGTGAAAACAATCTTTCAAGCTTTGAAGCGAAGAATGATCAACCTCACTTGGCTCTATTACCTTTTGGAATAGCCAGCATCAGTAATAAAAAAAACATTTATTGCCTAGCTTGACTCATGGTCGAGGGCTTCGGGCACCCCAAGAAGGCCTCTGGGAACCCCAAAAAGGCCTTCAGCAACACCTCCTAGAAGAGAAGGCCGTAGCGCTCGGAGCGGTTACGTCACAATGTCGGAGAAGAAAGGCCATGGTGCAACTACGCGAAAAACATTTCTGGCATCGACGTAAAAAAATGTTTCTTGTCAAACGGCGCGGTGTTCGTGCGCGTTTATCCGACATTAATATATGTTTTAAAAGCTGCAGTCTTGTACAATTTATGATATATATAATATAAACATAATATACAACGCGCTACCAAGGTTGGAAGTACATATTTTATATTTATGATTATCCCCGTAACCGCGGAACTACATGCAGTCCAGCAGCTCCCCACACTTTTCGAATGATCCGGTCCGGTGCGACATTTTTTTCTCTCGTGCAGGCTCCGATTCCGGTAAATTTACGTTGTCTGCAAGCTGCTGACTGTCTGAAAAGGAACGCTGAGACTTTCAGAAGGCGAGGGAACCGAAAAAAATCCAGTCATCGCCGCAGGGAGAGCACACGAGCAAGAGATGGCTCAACAACGTTAAGCCTTTCGTCCTGCTGCCGGTGCTCTCGTGGGTGGTTCTTTTGAGACTTGTTTCCTTGTTCCCGCCGTTTTTCTGTCGTCACCGCAGTCTCGGGTGGTTTTTTTGTGTTCGCTTGATACTACGGCATTTACGTGGATTCGCGGAACAAACCCTGCTACGGTTTGAGTGACATGTGTGGCAACTAGTCAACGATGACACTGGTCGATTATCGATAGACCTGTCTCTCGACAGAGAGAGACTTCTTGAAGTTTGTGTTCAAATGTTTTTGTGCCAGATATTGTGGGACGTATGGATACGATCGACAGGTGAGAAACAACATATTTACGGGCTTTCTTGGTCATGTGAGACGCAAGTAAAACGCTGCAGTCGTTTTTTTTTAGTTTCGTGATAGAATGGAATTTTGTTCTTTGTCGCTATCCGTGTGCAGTTGCGTCTACATTTGTAAATATGTGTGGGAATATTCTAGTTTTCAATGGAAGGTGAATAACAAGTTTGTGTGATTATGCTAAGTGTGTTGTTTGTGCTATGTGTTTATTTATACTAATGTTATTTTTATTGCCTTTACTGCATTTATACTTAGAATCTTAACTGTATTAAGGTAATAGTATTCTTGTATACAAAATTTTGTTCTGAGGCAGCTTGAGCCCAAAGGGAAAAGTAAATTAGTTGACTGTAAATAGTAAGTTTAGTACACCTGCCACACAGAAAAGTAATATATTTTTATTAAATGATATGGGATTTATTGAGCTCGCGGTCTTGAGTGATTTATCGAGCGTCGCAAGCTGATTTGTCGACCCCATAATGTCATTCGATCGAAATTACATTACTTATGCCATGTGGCCGGGGTATGATGCAAGAATTCAGTGACTGCACGCGATAACATCACTTACATGATCGTAAGTGATCCTTGTCTAGCTGTGTCCGCATTGACTACGTCTACCTGATTTTTAACTGTGATCTGTTTTGCTGTGTCCAATCACTGCGTGTCTCGCCATTTTGTCGAAGTATTTCGGTATAAAATATGCATTCCTACAGCAATAATTGCGTGACTCAATGTTTTCGACTTAAAACAATCACATTTTTCTATAGACGTCTTATACGCACACTGCGTGCCATTTCGTACCGATTATTTAGCGGTGTAATGTTTTGCCCGTGTAATAGAATGTTTTCCAGACCCGCTGCTATGTGCAGCTTTCATTTTAGCTTATAAGACACACGTATGTGAGTAAAAACGCGTTACGACGATCCATGCACGCGTGTTGCCTTCGCTTCGACGCGCGCTGCCGATGGCCTTTGCGACGTCACGAGGAAAGCGCTACGGCCTTCTCTTCTAGGAGGTGTTGCCTTCAGGGACCCCCATCTGAGAATCACAGAACCTCACCGATGCATTCTCTAATGCCGTCTTGGTTTTGCTCTCTTTCCCTTTTCCTGGGCTGGCAGTCCCTTGATCTGAGCTTGGAAGCTACGACGGACAAACCAGCTAGAGCCACGGGAGCAGGCCAACTTACCTCCAGCGCCTGGTGGGCTTCCAGGGCCACCTGCAGGGCATCCTCCAGCTTCTTCCTGTCTGCAGCCACCTTGACCATCTCCAGCCGATGGTCCACACACAGCCGGTGGCTCTCGTAGCACGCCTGGGGGAAGGTCCTCATTTCCAGGACCACTGGCAGCCCAGTCGAGGCCAACAAGTGGCTCACCTGAAGTCTCTTAACATAGATGGCCACCTGGGCCATCTTGGTGCGGCACAGGCTCCCTTGCTTCTTCGCCGCTCGGCACGCTCCCGGTCCAGGTCGAGGCACTGGCGCTGCAAAGACTGCGCACGCCAGGCTCGCCACCTGGCGTCCCCAAAGGAGGCCGCTCACCTGCAGCGCCTGGCGCTTCTGGTCCAGCAGCAGCCCGAGCTGCTTCTGCCGCCCGGCCTCGGCCATCAGCCCTTTCTGGAAGAGGGGCTCCTTTCCAACCACTTTCCAACAACTCCCCTTTCACAGCTGGCTTTTCAAAACATTTCCCAGTGGTTGGGTCCAGAAACAATGTACGCTATTATTCCTTACACGCACGGTGCTTGCATGCTGTTTGGGTTGGGAAGCATCAGATGCAAAGATTGAGGGGGAAATATTGGTGCCTTTCTTCCATTCCGATTCACTTTGGTGCGCCCACTTCTGCGACATACCGGCAGCCTTCGATTCTGAACCGGAGATACTTCACGGAGCTGTTCCGTCGGCTGATGATTTCTCATCCTCTTAAGTTTGCCAAAGACATACTACTAACAGAAAGCAGCACCTCTCGGGGTGTGCGCAGCTTCGTGTTTAGACGGGAATTTCAACGGCAACCACTTGAAGGGTTAAGACCCACTTTTAAACGTGCTGCTTAATATCAGTCAAATCAATGACGCAAACTCCTAGTTAGGATAAAGGTTACAGCGCAAACATTTCAACTCTGTACAATGATTGTAAAAGAAATTACAGTAGCTTTTATCAGGCACACAGCAACATTACTTAGTCAATTTTGCAAGATACGAAGCAGAACGTCTGGGGAATTGCCAAAGCGCATTCACACCGAGGAAACATGCGTGTCGAGGGATGCGTTTTCTCCTTCTCTACAGTTGAGCGTTGAGGACGACGTTTCTCAATTTCTCCTCGAAGCCGCTTAAGCCAGCAGCCACACACTGGACCTGACGTGTCTTTTTGCGGCTAGGACCTGTTTTTGCTATCTTTATGTTCGACGCACAAGGAAGGTGGAAAGGCAGAGGGGTCAACTGATGCGGGCAGCCGCCAAATGTGGCTGGAAGCATTTCAGTTGGGAGAAAAGCTGGAACATCTGACTGTGAGCTGTGTTTGCTGCACATGTGCGACGCTTTGGAACTACTCTTCATCGTTTGTGCCCAATGACAAACTTGGCAACTCACCCCCGGACGTGTTTTGTGCATTCTTCGTACACACACTACGGAACGCAAAAGCTCCTCTTCAAAAACAATATCACGCAAGTTGTATATAATGCTATCAAAAGTACAGACACACGGACTTAGCACCGTGCTAAGCTTTGTACGCACAAAAACACGCGCCAAAAGAGCGCTAGAGTTTGTGACTCTCGCATGTGCTGCATATAACTGGGGTGTAAACATATCTATAATCATCGCCATTGTCCATTCCCTGAAGACTGTTGTCTCCGAATGCATGTGCATTCACAAAGGCAAGGCAACTACAATCGTACGAAGCAGGAAAAAAAAAAAAAATTCCTGGGTTCTCTTGACAAACGCGAGGTATCCCGGGATGCGACAAGCGTGCGTATATTTCCATGTTGGTTTTGGCATCGCCTTCTTTTGCCCATTTCACAATAACTATTCTCAATTTAGAAATACTGGATAGTACCATGCTGGAAGAAAGGGTAAAGGCCAAGTCTCCAGAAAATGGAGTTGTTAGTTTGGGCAGCTCAACAAAATTTTTTTTTTTTTTTTTTTGGGGGGGGGGGGGGGTACTCCAAACACTGAACTTTGGAAAAAATTTCTTTTTCCTACCTGCCTAAGACAGGCATGTCTCAAAATAAATAATAATAATAAAAAATCCCTATATCTATCGTGCAACGCAAACTTTTTGATTAGTGAGCGAAACTGATGATGATAGCGTTTGTACCTAACCAGTGTGCACTCCGAGTTCGCTGGACCACAGAGCGCACACTAGTTGGGTACAAATGCTATCATCATCATCCCACAGGGGTACAATTTCTGTTTGGCCCGCAAATCGAAATATTCATTAATAACATAAATATTGGTAAAAAAATTTTTTTTCTTAACAATCCTTTATTTTGAGACATGCGTAAAAAACATGGCATGTCTCGCAAGGTTGCAAAACATGCCAGGAACTTGAGAAAAAAGTTTGCGGAGAGCGGTTCCGACGGCAGCCAAGAGGGGCCCTCACCTTGGCCGTCCTACACTCCTCCAGCTTGGACGAGGCCGCCCTCTCCTGGACAGTCAGCTCCTTGATTTCCGCACTCTTGGACGCCATCTCCTCGGACAGCGCCTTGGTCAAACGGGTGAGAGGTTCAAACCTGGGGCTCACCTGTCTGTTCTGGGACTCACCTGTCTACTCTGCTCCAGATGGTTCAAGCTGCTCAGGTCCACAGACACTGTCAGCAGGCTGGGCTGCCTAAGGGGAAGGCACACAGGGTGACGGACTCCTGACATCCTCAACAGTCTGGACTCACTGTCTGCCTAAGTATCGAGCCTCTCTCCTTAAAACCGTCCCGAGCAATCACCCGCAATATCTCATCAGTTCTGACTTGGCAACGTGGCCTCACGGGTGCTAATATTACCTAGAAACATGTTAAAGAATCTGCGTTGCTTAACCAAAAAAGAAACACGACTCACATGATTTCGGTCGTCATGGTCGAACTTCTGGAAGAGTCGTAGCGGGACGTCTTCACCGTGTACTGCAGTAGAAATTGCAAAAACCCAGGGCTCCATGAGGAGGGTGAGTGCTATCGCTCTTTCCCGAGTGTCAACATAATGTTGTTACAGGCAAATCCCGGCAGTTACCATACACATTCCAAAATGGCACCAGACTGCAACCAAAATGTCACCAAACATAAATATTTATTACCTTACCAAACAAAATGTATGCGCAGATGCAAACCATCTGCAGTGTAAGCATGTAAGCCAAACTTTAAGCACGGCTGTGGTTTTCAAGCAACATTTTTTTCTTTCTTTAGGTAAAGGGAAATTTTGGAAACAATTGAAAGGTTGGCGCCCTTGAACAACACCTTTTTCTCGACACAGTATAAGCAAGGTGTTCCTTAGCATACACCTTCTCGACATGGACTCTTTTTACGAGACAGCAGACGCCTCACAACACGTACGCATGGCATCAGGAAAACCATCCTATACTTGGCAGTACTTGAACACAGCTTACCTTTCACTCACAGTCGACTATTCACACGACCAAGTTTCTGAATGTTTGACTGCAAATAAACCATTCTGTGAAAGTATCTGGAAGTTACGACGTTTACATAAAATATGTAAACATCATTTTAAACTGACAATGACTATTGTTGCGTGCTAATAATAGAGCTGAATTATTGTCTTATCAAAACTAAACCAACTGCAAAACATAAATAGTAGGGGTGTGCGAATATTCGAAACTTTGAATACTTCGTGAATAATGCTTGCTATTCAATTCAATTCACTTCACACTTTCACTGATCTAAGTATTCGAGTTGTTCGAATACTTTGAAAACTAAGAATAACGCGGAACTCGCTGATTAGTATCAACTCGCGGTTGGGTTCCGTTTTGTTTTGGACTGCACAGTATGGTTTGGAGCTTGGCAAACCCAAAAACCAACCTAAGTGCCTTTTTTTTTTTTTTTTCGTAAGAAGCATTGGAACGTTATTTGCATTCGGTAGCGCGATCTGTCCTTTGCTTGCCAGGATGTCTGGATTGCGGAGTTGGCGAAGTGGTCGTGGCACAAACACTGCGATAGATTTGATGAAGGACTACGATTTGCAGCGGCATGTGCATCGTCGTGAGCACATATGCGACGGACCACACTCGCTACAGTAGCCAAGGTGCTATTGGCGGCGTGTGCGAACTACAGGGGGCACTTCTCTAGCTATCATCATCATCATTCGTGACGTCATGGATAGGACAGACTGGGACAGAACGCGCAGATTGTTTATCCCTCGGCTCATCAGCTCGCTCCATGTGCTGTTTGGGTAACGCGCGGCAAAGCCTGTTTCACACATTGTATTTCTTTGGTGAAGTGATATTTGTAGTAGGAGATTTCACCAAAGTTTAAAACTGCACGTGACACGTGTAGTCGTGCCAACAATCACTGTTGGCTCTGAGGTGTAAAGCGCTCGGATGGTGGTGTGCTGTTCTCTACCCCAGTACAAAAAGCTGGATGATGAAAATAGAATATCCAGCGCTTTACCCCACTACAACGTCTACCCCAGCAAATAGGGTATATTTTTTATTATAATTCGGACAAAATAAAACTAAGAAAGGAATGTCTCATCAAATTGAAAATAGAAAAGCGAAATTCGAAAACCTCTCGCGAGTGTAGTAAACACTTCAGTGAAAACGACTCTGTGTATCCTGTTGGTTCCAATGTGTTCTGTGAGTGCTGGTCTCTTATTAGTTGCGAATTGATTCCGTTTGGAATTTTGTAAACCAGTAAACAAACATTTCCTCAAAATAACTGTCAGGAAGAAGTGGTGGCTGGCTTCCTGAGCCGTTTCAACTAAATCCCTGCCAATTCACCCGGCCGACGCGAAACGTGCGAGATCCCCTCGCGATCGAAGTCTTAAAGGGGCCCTGCAACAACTTTTTTGACTGGTTTTTAATTTGCACCAAACCTGAATGCACTGAACGTAGTAACTAAATGAAACTTTTCTTTTCTCGAATTTCGCTTTATTTTAAAAGTTATAGGCAAATTAATGGCGAATTCCACTGGTCGTTTTGGAGCGCGCCGGGATCGACTTTTCTGGAGCGAGCCCATTTCACTGGGCGTCGAGACGGACGTGTTCCACTGGTCGTTTTGGATTAGCTCCCGCTCCAGATCTTGATCTGGATCCGAGAAAGTCGCTCCGACGATTTCGGAGGATTCAACCGGAAGCCAGCTGGGCCAGCCCTCGGCGCACACACATGACTTCCTTTCTCGCAGGACATCTCGCCTGATCTCGCCCATCTTGCCTCAGAAGAATTCGTAATGGCCGCTTGCTTACCCCTTGCCCCTTGTCTCGACAGCTGGTTCGTTTTCCAGGGAGGAGAAGGTTTTGCCGCGCAACGGGCATTCCGGCAATCTTTGCTAGAAACTCCTGAGCCAGTCCTGCCGTTCGTGCGTCGAACACGTGTTAGCGCCGCAATTGCAAAAACGTCTTCGAAACGACCGCGGCGGCCGCGGAAAGGGGATTCCCGGGCAGTTGAATGACGGGAAGGTATCCACCGATCCCGGAGCAGTGGTCATGTTCCACTGGGGATCCGTAGGCGGCGCGACCCCGTTCAAATCGTGTGCTCCATTCCGGATCTGGTCAACTGATCCCGGCGCACTCTAAAACTTTATTATTAAAATTAGCGCAAAGACAAGGAAGGAAGACAGCAGGACAGGAAAGAGCGCTACTTACAACTGGTTTTAATAGAGAACGATGAGGAAGAAGTAGAGTAGTAATGTTTTGATTGAAAAGAAAAGAAAAGAAAAAGAAAAAACTACTTCTTCCTCATCGTTCTCTATTAAAACCAGTTGTAAGTAGCGCTCTTTCCTGTCCTGCTGTCTTCCTTCCTTGTCTTTGCGCTAATTTTAATAATAATGTTTAACCAACTAGCCCACCAGATGATACTAATTCACTCTAAAACGCCTAGTGGAATTCGCCATAAAATTATATTAACAAGCAAAAATAACCTCCTTATGACGTCCTTGGCTGCTTGAGTGGCCGTGAACTAGAGGAGGGGTAGTGAGCTCAGCGAGCGCTCACGGCTGTCGCAATCCGTGTCGATTGCTCGAGAGGGCGCCACTAAAGCATGCGCTGGATAGGCTGGATGAAGCAGGTGGCCAGGGCGGCTCGCATTGCATTTGCTGTGCGATTAAACACTAATTCAGCATGACGCTTCACTGGCCACAAACGACAGCAAACGCGGGGAAAGACCAGTTCAGAATGGGAGCCACTTCGCGCTGCCATACTGCCAAACGGCCAAACCGCAAGCCCCCCCCCCCATACCTGCTCGCCCAGAACCTTCGGAACGCTCGGAACCGGTCAAATCCTCGAGCCCGTAACGACCGCAGCGCCGCCGCATACATCTGGGATTTTCCTACGCTCGTCGCTTGTTGGCGCCTGATCCCACTACACCTTTCTAGTATGCGCCGCCTTTTCCACCGCTTGGTGGCACGTATGTTGACGGGTCATTTCTTGTTTCCGTGCTTTATAAACTGCATTTGTTTCTTTTCTGACCTAAAATACTGAACAAAAACTACTTTCACAAATAATTGAAACGGTCGATGACACTTATATTTTGTATCTCGACTAAAAAAAAGCTTTTAGCGGCTCTGACCAGTAGTAAGGCCAGGACCAAAGACTTCACATATCGCACGCTTTCAGCATCGCGGATCGCCCCCATAAAGGAAGGAGGTTTCTGTGTCGTCCGGTTAAAATATGATGCACTGATATTTAGTTACTCTCTACGCGCCCGCTGGCTTGCCTGAACCCAAAAAGACGTGGAAACCCCAAAAAAGGTAGACGCAAAATATATGATTGCAGGGCCCCTTTTAATCTAGTAAATCAATGACACAACAGTGTTGAAAAAAAAAAAAAGTTTAAAAATTTGTGAAAATGTCTGTTTTTCTTTTGAGCAGAAGTCGTGATGTGACAAAATTTTTTGCCACATATTCGATTCGTAGCAAAGAAGCGTCAGCTGCTGATGAGCATTTGCTCGGCAGCAACTGTCGAGTCACACTTGGATAGAAGCGTCGGTATCGGCAAGCTCACTGTAGCTAAAACAAGAATGCGGCGCTTTGCGACACAACTGTGCGCGCGTGCACAGCTAAGAAGACAGCAGGTCATTTTTAATGCAAAACTTTTTTCTACAGCAGCCTCCACAAACCCGAAAAAAGGAGAATCAGAGAGGCTGTGAATAGCCCTGACTCACGCCGTGCAAGCTGTAATGTGAAGTACTAAGCGTCATGCGCTGTTATTTATTAGAAAGATCAGTCACAAAAACATTATATCTGTTTCTTTGACAAATAAACCATTTTTAAGCAGCAGATGCGAACTAACATAGCCACTCCGTGCTTTGACATGGCACATTGTCTGATCGCATCCGACCAGCTGCGTCACAGGGGGTGCCCGCGAGGAGGCACCACCAAAGCCTTGTCGCCACATACGGTTGACCTCGGCTATCGGCGATATTTGGCTCATGCTATTTTCTGGACATCAGTTTTCCAGTATTCCTTCTGTTATTTATTTCTACCGAATTTCACTGGTAAAAAAAAAAAACTTGCTCCCTTCGCCAATAAAAAAAAAAGCATTCTTAATTTATTGTTTTTTTGTGACGCCCTCTATCGGCAGAACTACTGCACGCGGAAAGAGGTTGCACAAAGTCAGAGGCTGCGCAGCACGATCGCAAGATCCTCGACCCTGCTGCGGTCTGCTGACCCGTCTCCACTTGTGTACTTCCGCATAAAAAGAGATTGCACAAAGTCGGTGCAGCTGCACGACGCAATATTCAACTTTGTATTGTGGCTTTCCAACCCGCCACCACTTGTGTACTTGAGTTTACATTCACGTGGTTGCGTTTGTCCGCGAGGCGATCTCTGACTACATTGTGACTGGCCGACCCGCCTCCAATAGTCTACTTTCATTTACGTCCTGTAACTTTACTCTTTGAATGGAGTTTTACTGACCAATATTTTATTTCATCTGTTTTATCAGTCACATGTCTGACATTTTTGCTTATTGCAATAAATTTTTCAAAAAAAGTTTGCTAAAAAAAAAATAAAAAAATTTGAGTTGCGTTTTGAAAAGAGCATTTTTGTTTAATTCACATCAAATAGAAAATATTTGTTTTAAAAATGTTCTTATTCAAAACTATTCATGTTTGAAAATATTCAATTCGATTCGATTCGTAATCTTTATTATACGATTCTATTTGCTTCAAAAGATTTTGATATTTGCACAACTCTAATAAATAGTGTAGAAACAAAAATGTTCCAGGAAACTTTGAAGGTTTTTATGTTTCACTCCTACTGAAACAATTCCTCCGGCATCCAATTGGCAATTTCTTTTTCACGCCACTCTCATAGCACACCCAGGGTTTGTACCGAACATCTGACCCGAAATTCCGAGTAAAGTTGAAAGATTCTAGGAAGGTCCAAAGAGATTTATTAGGGACTTTCTGGGGACGCAAGACCCTCGCGTTGCTAGCGGGTGCTCGTACCGTCTGGGTCAGCACAGCTTCAACACGCGACTGCAGGGCACGCAATCCACAGCGCACCGTCTATGAACAGTCCCTATGGACTCGTATGACTTAACAATACTACTTTTTATGTTTGAAGGACTGGAATTTGCACTTTGCACCCGCCTTCTCCTCACGCCCAAATTGGAAGCGTGGGAAAAGTGAAAACTTAAAACAGATGCAAGGACAATCCAGAATGCAAACCATGAGGCAAATAGGCAACAAAGACAACTAGTCCGCCATTGCCAAGCACGAGCTTTTGTGTGTTTGTAAAACCAAAACCAGCAAATATACTCCTCTCCCCGCAAGAAATCCACAGACACACGTCAACTTCCCGAGATGTCCGCGACCATTGGCAGGTTTTTCTTCCACGCTGGCTCCACCGTGCGGAAGCTCACCGAGCCTGTGGATTTCCGTCTTCAAGGAATGCAAGGAGTATGTCTACATGCAACGAGTTTCAAGGAATTCTTTTCCTCGGTAGATGAAGGGTATTCTACCTTTGGCAAGATGAGTGAAACGGACATCTCCGAAAGATCCTTTTGCGTGGCTCCATGAGGAGCGTTCATTCGGGAAGGAAGAAAAGGAAGGCGTGTCTCGTAAAGGTGATTGTTGTGAAAACCAGCGACCAACAGAACTCATATACCTGTAGCACACTTCCATTGCATGGTGCAGCTTGTGCACCTTTAGTGAAAGGCCAGAAAGAGCAGTTTGCCAAAGCGCCCAGTCCTTTGGAAGCGGAGAGAGAGGAGGGTGCTCACCACTTGGTTGTGGGTGAAGAAGCGGCGGATCCCCAGCGCCTTGATCTGGCTCAGGTGGCTCTCGACGCGCTCGTCGCCGGCCGGCACGTCGTGCACTCGGTACTGCTTGCACAGGTAACGCATCACGGCGTCCGGTGCACGCAGCATCGACTGGATGTAGCCCCGGAACCCCAGAGGGCTGCAAGAATTCAGAGGTTGCCACGTGGGTGCACCACCGTTCAAAACACATTCGTTCACGTTCGACGGGTCTTTAGATTTGCTGGAAATCAAATAGCGACAGCTCCGTGGCCAAGGCGAACAAAAGTGGCATTCCAGAGTCGTCCAACCGAGACGCCAAGCGGGCTGTCGCGACGACGTTAACCAAGTGCCGCTAATGGCAGTGCGGGCTGTCCGAGGCACCTCTGGGAGGACCCACCCAATCTGGGCCAGGGGCAGGCGCGGCTGGAAGGCGTCCAGGGGCTCGGCCGGCACCAGCACCCCGTTGATGCGCAGGCCCTGGCCGTCCCGCACCAGGCCCAGGAACTTGCTCAGGTCCTCGGGCTGCTCGGCCACAAAGGCCATCATGTCCCGGAACGGGATCTGGGCCTCCACATACTTGGCGTCCCGCTGGTCCGGCACCTCCACCTGCGGGCCGCCCCACCTCTCCACTCGCCGCCCCAAAGCGGGCCACCCACAACACTTCCTACACTTCCACAGGAAACAAAAATACCTGCAAACTAAAAAAAGGAAAAAGCAGCTGTGCTAGCCATGTTCCCATCTATCTCCCTGTGCCCGACAATGTGGCTCAACTTACTGAACCATTACGACTCAAAACGATGCGAAACTGTCCAACTCGAGCCTCTGCGAGGTGTGGAGTACTCGGCAAACTGAAATAAATTTGATATATCTTCCAGTATTTCAAACCCCCGAGCAGGGCCGGATTAAGGTACGGGCTAAGTGGGCTGCAGCCCAGGGCCCCGACTCTCTGAGGGCCCCCATGCGCAGCTCGTAGAAAAAAAAACAAACGAAACCTAAAAATATTTTGGGAAGCGATGTTGCTTTGCCGCAGCATTTGAGAAGAGGGATATACAATGATAATGGCGATGTCAACGAGGCCAAACGCGTACATCGCGTAGCACACTCCTATCCCTGTACAAAGCCGGCCCTTTGGGTGGGTCACTCGGCCCCTAGGGTGCTTGTCCGCTTTCTTTTGAAAGCGGCTTCGAGCAAACAAAGAAAACACGCAAGGAGTAAGTCCAAGGTTTTTCGCTCCACTCTTTCTTTTTTTTTTTTGTCAGGAAGGAAAATGTTACAAACACCTCCCCCTTCACCCTACTCGGGCTCGTGTCTCGTGCGCGAAAACACGTGTTTTTGAGCAGCGCTTGCACTTTGAAAGTGCGGCCTTCAACGCTGCTGGGGAAGGGAACAAAGCTGCATGCCGCCACCGCGGTGGTCTTGCCGGAGTGCTCCCTAGTTGAAACCAGACGGGAATGGTTAATTTTTTGTATTTTGAGGCAACTTTCTATTGATTAAAAAATAAAGGAAACTGTAGTATTTCCCAGGTTCATTGCCTTAACCAGACATCATTATTATCATCATCGTCGCCGACATCATCATCATTAGGGCCCCTGAAGCGTCCTTAGCTCGAGGGCCTCGAAATGCCTTAATCCGGCTCTGCCCCCGAGCTTCAGACAGGTTAAGTGGGAATTTCCGAGCAAGTTAGAAACTCCTCAAGGTTCTCAAGTTGGCAAACTTTGAGACTCGGGAAGTCTGAAGGACGGACAGAGACCGACCTGAGTCATGATAGGAGGATAGATCTTGCCCGCAAAGAGGCCCTCGTTCTTGAGCAGCCACTGCGTGGCGCTGAAGGCGTCCTTGCTTCGCCTTCGCAGCATCTCCATCCGCTGATTCGACTGGTCCTTCAGCCTCCTCATCTCCTCCTCAAGGGCTGCAGCAAACAATGCCAAAGTTCTCTTCCCCACACAAATGTGCAGGTTCTTCCGCACTCCAAATTCCGTCCGCAAAGAATGAGTTACCCAATTCCACTAAAAAGTAAAAATCTTTTTTTTTTTTATTGTTTTAAATGGTTGAAAACGACGTTACCCTCAAAATTCTAAGTAAAAAAACAATTTCCAAAACCCAAATTTGAAGTTCCCGCGCAATCGGCGCCACTGCAGTGACGTCAAAGTTTTCCCGGCAGCTCGAGTTTCTCTTCCGCCTCCCAACCTTAAGTGTTGTGTTTTCACGCATCCCGCGATCAACCATGCTTCTCCGTGCGTGCCTACCATCACTGTGAGCAGACGACGCTTCACTTTCGAGTTGGAAGTTCTTTTAGGGCCCTTTCAAATTTTTTGAAACGGTGCGAGGTCAAAGGACTTTTGCGAGCAACGTGAGGGGCCATGTCGCGCCAGTGCGGTGTGAAAGGCTGCTCCGTGGCGCAGCCACAACCGAAAGCATGCTGCACAGGTTCCCAAAGAATGCCTCAGAGGAGGCAGTCTGCTAGCTCCAATTCCGGTGAGGACTGCTAGAGGGTTTCGGATCCAAGTCCTTTATTTATTCTCGACACTTTGTCGACGAGGATTATGGGGTCAGCCCAGACGTCTCGGAGTGTTGGGAATTCAAATGGTACCTCGGTTGAGGCGTGGCGTAGTTCCGATGAACGTCCGAGACTAGAGGTAAGTCTGCCAAACATAGAGAACTTGGTCCAACTCCCGACTCCCCAATCATCCTCACAAGTACAGGTGCCGAGCACCGCCATGTTTTCCGAGGAAGGATAAAAAGCCAGGAGGCAACATCATTTCCAGACTCCGATTTTCGATAATTCCAAAGAAGGGGCGGGGCGTATTCGCAATTGCGTTAAAAGACATGTTTTACAAATGCCGTTACTAAATATTGTAGAAATGTCGCTTGTAAAGCTTCTAAATTTCATAATAGAGTATGTAACAAATAAAAAGAAGCGACGAGGTAAAAAGAGACAGAAAAGAGGGAAAAAAAGGGGCACGCGCGTGCAAAAAAATATTTTTGCGCATTCTGTTTTTTTTTTTTTTGGGGGGTGGGGGGTGGGGTGGTGGTGGTTGGGGGGGGGGGCTTATGACTACACCTTGCATCGTTTTAGACAAAAAAAACAAAAAAAAAAGAAGATTTTGGGGTGTTGGTATTTATGTTGCGACATGCAATTTCAAAGACCCCCCCCCCCCCAAAAAAAAAAGAAATTTGTTCGTGCAATATAGCACTACAAAAATGTCAGTTTAACAAAGTAAAATAAAGTCCCAGAAAAATCTCCTATGCGTTAAATTTTCTGACTACAACAACGAATTCCTGTTTATGAAATATTTGTCTAGCGAAGATGTTGCGTGGTCCTACAAAGCAAAAATGACCAGTATTACGAATTTTCTTAATGAAAAGTAATCAATATTACCTACGTAAATTGTCGCTGTCAAGTGACGCGCGTAGAGAACAGAACTACTGCGGCGGTGCCGACGATTGACACCACCGCCTTTGCCGCAACCCTCCGCCTTTGCCGTGTTGCACATTCTCAGTTTTGGGCCCACATAATTCGTCAAGAAGCACAACGCGATGTTTGACAACAACACGGTCCGAGCAAACTCGGGCATGACGTTACCTGCGCTCTGACGCTGCCTCTCCCGGAAGAATACGTCTGCCATCTGTCTGGCACGGGAGATGGTGTTCATGGTCTGGTTGCAGCGCTGCATTTCCGACTGCACCTCCTGCAGCTTGCTCTGTAGACGAAACCAGGGGTTTCCCCAGGATTCTAATCAAGGGGGGTGTCCCAATGGCTCGGGGGATGGGGGGGGGGGAGGCGATGCGAGGCGAGGCTAGATAAAATATAAAACTGTTTCTTTTTTAGTCCACTAGCTAAATTACAGACGTCTATTAACCAAATGCTCATACCCGTAATGTATGTTTCCCTATCTCTATATATACACCTGAAAAGTGGTGTTTTCTACATAATCTAAAAAAAAATAATTATTTTTTTCCTTTTTTTTTTTAGATTCAAGGGGGGGTGTCCAGGAAAACTAGGGGGGCCTATGGAAATCCCTGGACGAAACACAGGGACGACCCATGTCATTCGTCGTGCTCCGAGAGATCGGCGCCACCCGTGCAATTTCTCCCACAACTTTGCTCGAAGTTTCGTCCTTAAAAATGGGCTCAAAATACACCCAAGGTATACCAGCAGGAATGTGCAATGTACAATCACTGTAAGTAAGATCAACTGCATCGGACAGATACAAATATGATTCAATGCAGATTGTTGGGCTAGTTGGTACTGGGAATGCTAGTTGGTACTGGGAATACTATGAGGCTCTCGGGGCGACCCAATGGCTGCACTGCAAATCTAAGCCCGGAGCAAATTCGTGAGAGTGGCCAGAGTTTTGATGCCCAGGAGTCATCCAAACTCTCGCTGCCAGATCCAAATGAGCAAACAGGCGCAGCTATGTGAAGAGCGTCAAGAGTGGGTGCCCAAAGTGACAGATCACCTCATTTGACTTAAGTACTACGTCACACATCACGCAACAGCCACATAAAGCTCCTGCACGGCGCTCACTCGCTCCAGTACGTCGTCCCGTAACTCGAAGGAAGACTTCTGCCGAACGCACGCGAGAAAAAATGTACATTTGCTCGATGGTACTGAGAGAGTTTGGGGAGCACAGCATGAGTGTGTTTTGTGCTATGTCTGCCCCCTCACAAACTTGCCCGGTCTTTGTCAGCCCCATCGCCTTCCAGTCTCAGTCAGGCTGTTCGGTGAAACTACAGTCGAGCCCGGTTATATCACACCTGGGCATTTCGAATTATTGTTTACTTCGAACAGTCCAAACATTCCCTTGGAAATCACATGTAATACTATAGGAGCATTGTTTTTCTGTATCAAACTCCCACGGCAGGGACATATAGCAAACTAAAACGGCTGCCAGTCCGCGGTCGGATTGCGGCACCGGTGGCGAGCGCATAGCTCACGTTCCAGGGCTGAGCAGACTGGCAAGCCAGCGTACGTGCCCGGGGATATGCAGCGGAAAAGAAAAAAAAGAAACACCAATTAAAAAAAGAAAGGAGGATGGCAAAAGCAAGGGAAAGGGCAAGCGCATAGGGAGGGCAGAAGGCAGGGAATGCCCGCTGTTGGAACGGTAGCGTGCGCTCCTACCCGAACGCCGCTGTCGCCGTGCGACTCGGTGACAGAGTGGAGAGGAGGTGTTTCGGCTTTGGAGATGAGGGTCGTGGTGTATATATAGGGTTGTTCGTTTTCGGGTTTTATATTTTTTTAAATTCGGGGGTAAAAATCGGGTGCTATTTTTCAAGCTGATAATCGGGGAGAAATCGGGTTTTTTGTGGAAACATTCCGAAATTCGGGTTTTTTCGGGTTAAATTTACAAATGTACTCAATAATACATTGTTTTTTTTTTCTTTTATTGCAGCGTTTTACAAGCTTCTTAACGCTGACGTGTTAAAATTAGGCGTCTGTTTCAAGCTGGTAATCGGGGGGACATCAGTGTTTTCCAGCTCCGGTTGCCGTCGGTCACTTCAAGGGAAGCACCGCCCATGGAATCCTCCTTTCCCTCAGGTGTCAACAAAAACCCCGACCGTTCGAGGGACGGTCCTACTTCGATCAGATATTTCGCTATGGAATAAACCTGTTAGGCTTTCCCGATCTGTTTACGCGACTGACTGGCTCGGACGTTGTTCGAGAGAAAGGTTGGACGCCAGCGAGATGGCCACGCTACCCGAGAGATCCTGCTGGGCGTCGACACCTCAGCGGTCGAAGGGGGATTGATAGTACATTTCACAAGCTGCGTGCAGCAGGGCCGAAGCTACATGGCGTGCCGAGGCGGTTCCACCTTCACAGCGGGTGTACGGAAATGTCCCTCCGAGGCCCCAACGCCTATTGTCGCTTTTCCTCAGCCGGCCTCCGTAAAATGTCACGGTGAGTTAGGCGCGCTCGTTGGGGCGTCGTGTAGCGTCCACAGTGCTGCACGCAGCTTGCGAAATGAACTATAGGTCACTGTTGTCCCGAGGTATTCGGGAGTTTTCAGTAGATCGTTTTCGTTGTCCCGCAGCGCCCTCCGCAACCCGCTATGATACCCGGAACTCTACAGTCAAGGCTATGGGCGTGCAGGCGCAGTAGTAACTTCTTCATTGCGGAGGGCCTAGCGGAGGGGTAAACGCGGTCTACGAAAACTCCCGAATGTAGCTAGCGCGTGTGCACCGCAAACTCTGTGTGGCGTAAAAATAAATAGGTTGGTTATGTGGTTTTGGAATTCGGGGAGAAATCGGGTTTAACCCGATTCTCCTGAAACATGTTCGGGGTGTAAAAATCAAGTAAAATGGGTTTTACCCGAAAACGAACAACCCTATGTATATACAAGAGCGGTTCTGTTCAAATAAACTAGAAGCTGTGTTAGAGACTTGCTGTTGTTTTGTCAGTTCTTTTATTTTGCCATGTCTCCGGTTTACCATGGAAGTTATTCACCAGCTCGCCTGTGCTTTTACCCTTACTCCGTTGACTCCTTAACTCCAAAATAAAATAAGCAAAAAAAAAAAAAAGTTTTTCTCAAGTCGAGTGTCTCGACACCTGTTGAGCAATTGCACTTTGAATGCCTTATCTTCGTTTACCTTTTTCTTTGACCAATCTTGCTCTGTCCCGTCCTTTTTTTTTTTTTTTGCCTCTTTTTTTACTTTCTGAATTTAGTGAGGTTTCTTTTTTGTTGCTTGCTTAACTTTATTCTATGAATGGAGTCTTTTTATGCAACTCGCTTTTTCATTTTTTAAAATTATTTTCGTGTTTTGTTGCCGCCGCTGTGTGGAAGTTACAAACACAGTCGCGTAAACGTGGCGGTGTTTGTGATCTTCACCAACTAAGCTCTACTGTATTTAGCGGCTCTTAGAGACTCTATTTGGTAAGGTCCCGTTTGTTGCGGCCTTCGATATTAGCAGACGCGCGGAAATTTCAACTGGAGCTTAAGTTAACAAATTTTTGTGTATCAAATTGTCGACACATCAAACTATTTTACGATCCCTTGATTTTGATATATCCTGGTTCGACTGTAGACCCTTCAAGAACCGTCTGAAGGAAGAGCACTGGAAGGAGACCAACCTCAATACTTTCAGCTGCCGCCTCTCCAAGTTCCTTTTCAAAGCCTTCAATGTCAGCCTTGCACTTGCTGATTCTGAAAAAAGAGCGAGTGCGACTTAAGTTTGCCGCAGAACGCACAATGCAGATTTCACAGAAACCCTCGCCAAAAGAAAAGGCCACCTCAAGAATAGAATTGACTCCGGCACGAGCTGTGGGTGGCACTTGTACCCAGAGTGAACTCCTGTTGCACTGCGTCTCCACCAGCTACGCCGTGCCCCGCCTTTGCGAGAAACGTGCAATGAAACACCAGAGGAACCGCGCATGGCAGAGAGACAGCACATCAGAGCGGCACAGAGAGGCAAAGAATTGCGAAATGGGCGGAGCAAACCCAAGAGCCCAAAGCCTTGCTCCGGCTGCATAGCATGCCACTTTTCAGAGCAAGCGAGCGGGAGATTAATACAGCCAACTCTCGGCAATTGCCAATTCCAAATTCATGGGGACAGCAATACACTCCCGAATAACCTTTTTTAGAGCGTGGCGTTTTCGTTGCCAAAGAAAATGTCAAAAAGTCCCCTGTGGTACCAAACATTACTAGAATTCGGGTGGGAAACTGCCATAAGAGCCTGCTTTGGAGAACAGGCCCCCACTCGTACTTCAGAACAAAACTATATGCGATCGTAGAGCCACCATTTCTGCTGCAGCGGCCATTCCGGGCACTATTGGCGACGAGATCTGTCGGTCGCGCTAGAGTCACTGAATGTTCCCAGAGTACTGAATTACATTCAGTTCACTTACCGGAAGTCAATCCCACAGAATCCAGTTCTGATTGGCAGTGCTCCAGCCAGTGGCAGAAGTTGTCAGTCGGCCATTTTGGGGATGGGCCCAAAACAACACAAAGGTATATAAAACGTTTCTGCATTACCAGGGCCACGGCAGGTGGGAGCTCCGAGCATCCATGAGTGAGGACCGAACGGAAGGTGCCTTTTCTCTAGTTTTGTTTTTAACATCAAGTAGCCGCTAATCTGGTTCACCAAAGAACACTGCCGGCTTGTTTGCTCGCTCCGGTTGAGCTGGTGCAGCGTTTCAAACTCTACGCCTCAGGCGCTAAGCCTAACACTCGACTTCTATGTGTTTTGAGGCGAGAGAGAAAGACAAGACAGCGAGGAGCAAGTCACGCACCGCTCGGAACCAAGGAAAGAACTTTAATAGAAAACAAACCTGTGTCGCCACAGACCAAGAAATTGGATTGAAGAGCTAGCATGAAAACGAACGCTACACTGTATGCACTTCGCTTCAACTGCACACGGCAGCGCCATATTGGGGATGGGTTGGACCGTGACTCCTGCACCGCGACTTGGTTCTGAAACAAAGCTTGGGAGTTTCGGTGCTCTGGGAACATTCAGTGACCTCTAGGGCTATATTCCAAATCTTACCCGAGTAACCTGCCTGCTATGTCAGCGGGTAATACTACGTGACATCGCGAGTAAACGATCCGCGACTCGATTTTGGAACGGCCGAGATAATCACCTGGTTACTACACGGATTGGCTTCGTCTTGGGCTAAGGCAAAAAGAAAACACAGCAGCCATGGCGGAAAATAGTAGACAATCTCTTTTGATCATGAAGAAAGCACTCGAAGAGACAATAATATCAACCACTTTGAAGTTTTTCTTTTACAATGATGACGCTGTGTTTTAATGCGAAACCATTAACTGTCTCACGGAGCGAGCCGACGCCATCAGCTTTGAAGCCGCGCCAAACGGCACCTTAAATCTTTTCTCTAAGTGAAGCCAGCTCCCAGCCATGAAACCATGCGAAAAGCCTAGTCAAACGGCACCTAGTTTTCCTGATCCCAAAGAAGTGGAGTTAAGCTGATGGATTTCGGCTTCAGTCCCACTGGCTGGCGCGCCCATTGACGAGGCTCCTATTGGCTGCTGCGAGTCAGTTTCAACGACCGCCACCCCATGGTGCTGCGTGTCCACGAGGCAGCGGTTTCACCGCTCCACGCCCAAGGTCAGCGCACCGAGGAGAGCTAGCGTGCGTGCTTGACCGTCGACGCAAGTACGCTGCAGACGAAACAAGGGCGCGGAAAAATGACGTGCATGCTTTCGCATTCACAACTCATAAGAAGTGCTTGGGTGTACCTCGAGCCTTTTTCTGAGGTGGCTCCACCAGCTCCTTTTGCTCACCTTCCTCCTTTTGGTATATTGAGATCACAATTACTTACTCCTTTCAGTTAGACATCCAAGATGTTTTTTTTTAATCAGCGTGATCGCTGCAAGTCTAGTCCAGGTGCCCTAAACGCATACTTTCCACGCATTGTAATTTGCACCGATTACGTTTTGGGGAAATTGATTCCACACGGTGCAGCTGTACAGCACAGGGGGCTTTATCAACAGTGATATGTAACTTACGTTCGCTTTGATGCGAATGTGATTACAAAATCACAGAGAGGACTTCCAAACTGCTATAGACAATTTCTTGGGGGGGGGAGATGGAGTGGAATTGTTCAGTGATCCTTTACATGAAATCTTCGAAGCCCTCACTGCTTTACAAGCGTTACCCTCTCATTACACACACTCCGGGGAAAAAAATACTTCCACATCATCTACTGCGTTCGAACATTTTCAGCCTTGAATGTAAGAATACGGAGTTCCCTCCATTGCCGAGGATGAGGAGAAGCTCCTGTTTACGCTCTGATAATAACATCAGGTATACCTTCCTGGGGAAGGTGCACCGTCTGGATGAAACCGCAATAACCACACAGAAATGGCTGCACCTCATTCTTTGTCATTTCGAACGTATGCCACCGAAGCCTACGGAGCAAACGAGCGTCGACAGCTGTTGGCGCAGAAAGCAGACGACTAGCAGACGGCGAACAGATCATGTGACATATTTACTTGATTTGATTCGACGTTACCCCTCGATTGACGAGGGTAGTGCGAGTAATTACTCTGCAGTAAACAACCCGCTTCTGAAACGCGGGTTTTGACGTCATCGAGTAAGCGCGAGTAAGTTTTGAAATTTTTACTCCGGAGTCAGATTGAGTCAATTTTGGAACACATACTAGGTAGCGTCACCTCGCAGGCACACTCCTCTGTCACAGTGAATAGAATGCTAGCAGACGACGCCATAAATATAACGTAAAATCCCGTAAGGACGCCCTCCTTCAAGAGATCGCCCATCCTGTCTTTCTGGCTAAATATGCATAAGGTACATTCTTAAATATTGCCCCCCCCCCTTCCCGTTTCCCCCATACCTCGGCAAACCTCACTCATGAGGGCCCTCACTCACCCTCATCTACAAAGGTGAGGTGAGGGTAAGCGAGTTTCTGAACCCCAAAAATTCATCAGTGTGACGGTGAGCGAGGACCGTGAAGTCGTGACGGGTGTGAGGGCCGTGAAGGCGTGAGGGCGGTGAGTGCGTGAGGGGTGAGAGGGTCACGAGTGCGTTAGGGGCGTGAGGGCCATGAGGTTCACTGAGGGCGAGTGAAGGGCTGAAGGTGAGTGTGAGGATGAGGGTGAGTGAGGGGCTGAGAGTGAGTAGCTGCGAGGGTGAGTGAGGGCGACCTAAAATGTCGACCTCTGCTTTTCCCTTCCCCTCCACTCTCCACCTCCACCGCCCCCCCCTGCCCCTGTGGCATATCCAGGAATTTTTTTTTCAGGGGGGGGGGGGGGTTAATATTTTAGAATTTTTCTGGAAGTCAGCTTTCCTAAGGATGTCCGGAGCAGAAACCTTCCGCTGAGTGGACCTGTCATTTGTGCCCAAGCGCGAGACTTCGCTGAACAATTTAAGATCACCGATTTTGTGTGCTCGAACTACTGGCTAACGTAATTAAAAAAAACGGCACAATCTCAGTTTTAAAGTTGCCTGCGGAGGACAAGCTGATGGGAATCTCAAACTTTGCTCAGGATGTATCAGTGGGAAACTGCAGGAGTACCCTTGAAGCTACAGACCTGAGGATATCTTCAATGCGGATGAAACCGCACTCTATTACAAGATGCTCCCTTACAAAACTATCACAATTAAGAACGACGAGTGCGCTGGAAGAAAACGATGCAAGGACCGCGTCACCGTCATGGTGGCAGCAAACATGACTGGCACCGAAAAATGCAAGCTTCTGGTTTTGGGGAAAGCAGAAAAACCAAGATGTTTTAAAGGAGTGAACACTCTCCACCCAATACACCGCCAATAAGAAGGTTTGGATGAATACTGCGCTTTTCCATCAGTGGCTATGGAAGCTTGACGCAAAGTTTGAAGCAGAGAAGCGCAAAGTGCTGTGTTTTGTTGACAACTGCAGCGCTCACGTCAGCCTTCAGGGCTTGAAAGCTGTGCGTCTTGAATTCTTCTTGCCAAATGCAACCTCCGTTCTACAGCCTATGGACCAGGGCATCATCAAAAACATGAAGACGCTGTACCGGAAACACCTGCTACGGCGCATGATTCTTTGTATGGACTGCAACAAAGACTACGACAACAATCTTCTTAGCGCCTTTGGCATGCTGAAGCGAGCGTGGAATGCCGTTAAGCAAGAAACAATCGCAAACTGTTTAAGTGCGGGTTCGTGACTCTGGCTCTCGAAACAATTCAGAGTGACGCTATCGACGTCAATGATATTGAGTTATTGCCTGTGGAATCGGCTTGCCTGGAGCCAGTGCTGGGCAACGTGGACATGAACAATTTCGTGAACATTGACGCCAACCTCAAAGTGTGCGGGTCATTGACAGACGCGGAGATCGTACATTTTATTCGCGCTATGCCACAAGAGGAACTTACGGACGAAAGCAGTGATGACGAATAAAACCGCGACCGAGCGCAGGTGAAGTTCAACTTGCCGAGCGGTTTTTCGCCCACGAAGAGAACGCTGAGCACACTTTGGAATGCATATAGGTGTCGCAAGATCGTTTGTACATTGCCTGTTTCCGAGCAAAGTGCAGACCGCCCTCACGGATTGCTTCCAGTGTATAAAGGTATATATTTTATCAAATTTAGTACGCATCTTTTAATTTGACTTTCGGATAATTCAACTTAATTTCGCATGTCCTGTCAAGGTAGAATTAACAGAAGTCGACTGTATGCATTAACAAAGTATTTCTCGGAATTTTTTTTTTATTTTGCTTACTATTTTGTAAATTTTATATGCCTTTACTTATTTAAATATAATGGGCTTACGACTTACGTCAAACGGTAAATAAGGAATCTTGAGAACTCGTCTGTAGCTCAATGAATGGAGATATCACAGTAATTCTGCACGAAAGGTTCCCTGAAAGCCCTCATTTCCCAAATTGGAAAAAAATTGGCTTACCTTTCCCTTCTAGTTGCCTCATCCTTAATTTTTCTTTCCAGTTCACGTTTCACAGCACCACCCTGGAAGAGGCGTTACAATTGCACTTAGAAATAACAAAAATGTCGGCACAATGTGATTCAGAACACCATAACCAAGTCTGCAACCTTCTCAGTAAAACTTGATTACAGGTTGTTTTTTTTCTCCACAAAGATAAACTATACATGAGCAAACGCTCAATCTATGCCTAGGGCTTCGTCTCACCTTAGCATGGACTAACTGCGGAGGCTGTGCAAGCAACTAGCCTTCACTGCCTTGACTGGAGCTGCACGAGTGCTTGTGCAGCCGCCGAGGCTTCATCCAAAGCAACCAGCTCGTGCTTTTAGCAGGCACGGCTAACCATATTCCATGCTAAGGTGAGACGAAGCATAACAGTCCCAACCAGATGCCAAAGTTTCACAACTGCTATCTTTTTCAAAAGTTATACCGTAAAAAACCGGGAGAGTGGACAACCAACTTTCACTGAAAATTGGGTTATCTAGACATGGGTGCTTGCCTGATCAAATCAGGCGCTTAACATACAACTTGCACAATTCCCAAGTTTGGGAAATGTTACGGAGGAACACTACTCCCAAAGGCCAACTTTTGCACCGTTCGTCTTATCTGTATAAAATTTGCAGGGTGTACTCATAACACTGAGAAAGGCTGCCATGCAAATTTTCAACCTCACAAATTCATCCCACGATGAGTTACGTAAAAATACACCAGACAAAAAATGCATCCGCCGAGGAAAGCTATCGTTTAGAAACGGTAACGAAAATGGACAGTTTTTTTAGTGGATCATACAGTAGAATACTTGCTTCAGACAACTATAAAAAAAATTACAAAAATTATAAAATTCTTATAAAACAAACATTTTTTTTTGTGTGTGCATTTGATTAATGATATATCAACTTTTTATAAGAGAATAAAAATGTTGAAAGTTCACAGTCGTGTTCCCCACAAAATTTTAATATAGAGAAACCCAAATCTAGCTACACATATAATTTCATTATGAAATGATAGCTTCCCTGAACCGAGATTTGACACCAAAAAGTGAAGCTGAAATAAACGTGTTTAAAATTTCAAAATCTTTTATTTTTATTTTTTTCAGCATAGGCGACATCTTCTTTCTCGACCCTCTTCTGCTCCACCGCTACTGCCTCCAGCTTCCTCTGCTTGTGGGCAATCTTGGAGGTGTCCAGTGCCTTTGTCTTGGCCTGTGTGATCTTCAGCTCAGTTGCTTTCTTCATGTGCTCCAGATGGTGGCTTCCAGGCTCCATGCCCATCTTCTCGAGCACCCTCTCGAAACCCTGCAGACCAAGGTTAAACTCCAGAACTGCCATTGCGGTGGCGGTTTCCACAGTATGCAAACTCAATCTTGGGGCGCCTCTTCCAGATGAGCGCGTTGTAGGACTCGTTGGCATTTTGAGTCTTCATCCTCCAGCACCTTGCCAGCACGGTCTTGTCCAACAGACGGTTGTACAGCGGCACCAGCTCTTTTGCTACGTACCTCAAGAAGGCTAGCCCATGTGGACGCAGTGCACTTGGCTTGCCAGCTGCTACGGTTAATAAGTTCCAGGCTTCCTTTCTTTTCAACACTTCTCTCTCTCTCTGCCAGCTGCTATCAGAGCTTTGTGGCGACTGAAATGACACCAGGAGTCTTCACCCTGAAGACATGCCTGGTGCTGGGGCTCGAGCGTTAGTACAGTAGTTGTAGAGCAAGCTTGCGAAGACTTCCTCCAGCATTTTGGCGATATTTGGAGCATTGTCCTTCAATGCAATTGCATAGAAGCTTGTAAGCCTAGAAGCTTGTAAGCCTCTTCATCACGATGTTGGTCAGCTTGCCTTTTCTTTCAAGCCCCTTCTTGGTTTTTTCAACTTCTCCATTCCAGCGTACATAGGCTTTGCCACATGTCTTCCTTCTGTACATCTTTGTTGTAGAGGCCTAAGCTTGCAACATGGTTGAAAGCCTTACTGTCTCCGTCACTGAGCACAGTCACGTACTGCATGTTGTGCTGTTCCACTGAGCGGCTGAAGATGTCATCAGCCGCTTGCACTTCCATCGCGTTGGAGAAGCCCTCAGAGTTCTTCTGGCAGACTTCCTCGTGCAACTCTGCCCAAGCTTGGGATTCATCCGAATCTTTCTTGGGACCGAGGTTGCAGCCATGGCAATAGTTTCTCTGCACTGAGAAATCGAGGACCAAGCCAGTTTTGAGTTCGATGACTGCACCGACCCCAAAGTGCGACGTGTGGCCACACTTCTGCCATGTACCGTCGTAACTGATGCAGGCATCAAGAAGATCCTCTCCGTCGTCCTGTACTTCATCTTGAGCCTCCTCTGCCTGCAGCTTTCTCACGGCATTCGCAGCCTCCTTTATTGCGTCGCTTGCCACTTCCATTCACGCACTGTGCATTTTTGCTGCTATGTTCCGGTGGGTCTTGAGATGCATCAGCAGTGATGCACTCGCGTCTCCAAAAAGATTTTTAGCTTTGTGAAGTTAATTGCATGGCCCCGACCGACAACACAGAGGTGCGCAGCGAGTTCGTTTTGCTGAGTCGTTCCCAAGGGCGCGAGTGCGGTGCCTTCGCTATCTCCCCACAAGAACTGCAAACGACCACAAACTGCAAATTGGCTCCAGTTCCATCTTCCGCCAACTCCAATCCACTTCCCAAACAAGTGGGACACAACAAGGAGGAGCTCAACACTGTCCGCACGGCTCAAACATGCACGAAGCAATGTCCGTCGAGCGATCGAGGTTGATTGCGGTCAACGATCGGTTCACGCTCGGCCTCGCTGCGTTCCGAAAGCAGAATCTTCCGCTTGAAAGCAGTCATCAACTTCCTCCAGAAGTGAAGCATGTACAAAACACGACGTAGAAGAAGCCTCCTCCGATGGTTCCGACCAAGTCCAACTCCAACTTGACTGCCCTGGCGGCACAGGTGACACCGGAGCTTCTGAGCCCTTGCGAGATCTGAGAACTCTCGGTTTCGTGAAGCAAGGGCGCCTACCAAAGCTTCTACGTATATTAGCTTTAAATGTGGGCATTTCTCGGTGAAAACAGAAGCAGGGAAGGCCGAGGACAGCCACTCGCCGCTCGGGTTTCATTACATCAGCCAATAGCAGCACTCGTCGGTTTTTTACCACCGTTCTTGCCCCAGAATGAGCGCTTTCTACGGGGCTCTCCCCCGTGCACAAAGGGGCAAAGAAATAAATAAAAAAGTAAAATCAAAAGCACACTTCGAAAGAGACTACCCGCGCCACGCTAGGCTTTGTAGCCGCGGAGCCATCGTATTTCAAAACTGATGCTTATCATGGTTCTCGTCGTGCTCAGCCAATCACGGCACTCCTCGCGCGCGTTACCGACGAGTCAATAATGATTATTTCTGCCATTGCTTGTCAATGTACATTGATAAAACTTTGTGAGGGTGTTCATTATTAGTAGGGTTCTGCATTTTCGGAGTTTATTTTTTCTCTCTCGAAATTGGCGCTACATTTTTTGGGGGTTTAATTTTTTCCTACAGATTCGTTGTTTTTTGTGTAAATTGGTTAATAACCAATTTACACAAAAAACACAGAACCTGTAGGAAAAAATTAGACCCGAAAAATACCCTATATTTCTAGAAAAAAAAAACTCAGAAATCGCAGAGCCCTAATTGTTAGTAGTAAACGCCAAAATTGTGCAATTTTAAAAATCTATTATTTCACGAAAAATTGGTAATTCGAGGCTTTGTCTCCTCTTAATAGTGGGCGCTTTTTACAGTAAGAGATTTTCTGAAAATGGGCAAATGACGGCCGACGGAACTTTCTAATACATGAAACTAAAGGGAGCCAGTAACCGAAAATGGCCAAAAACGGGCACATTTGCAATTGAAAATTTCAGAATATCACTCGTAACTTTAGAATGAGATAAGGGTTCGGATACTTGGGCATCTGATTCAGACTGCTAGCACTACATATGAGAAGAGATTGAGCGTTCGGCAATGCATAATTTTTTTTTTTGCAATTAAGAAAAAAAAAAATTTGTAAATTTTTGCGGGACAGAGTGTACAACAAACGCGTATTATGTGACCTAAGTTGTGTGGGTACCTTGATAACAATCCCAAATAGACCGATACCACTAAGCTTTCATGCGTGAAGCCATCGTAACATGTAATGCGCAGGTGCATGAGACGACCCGTGTCGTCTCGAGCATAGCTCCAGCGGGTTTGACAGAAAGACGAACCTTGCCACAATCCATGCACGCAGCGGGGGTCTACTGGAGCTTGCGTGTTGTTACACCGTCTTCACTAATTTGCTGTGAGCAAATTTAGCGCCTCAAGAAATATTCCACGACTAGCTTTTACTGAACTCACAAAATGGCAACAAATGCGCTTGGCACCAGCTAATTTCTTCTTCTCCTCAGCAAGGATATGCGACGTTGCGTGCCAGCCATGCATAGTCCTCGAGAGCCGACATGTAGCCTTTTGTATATTTAAAGGACGACAGGCACATTACTGTTTCCTTCGACGTCCTCGAGGTAATGGTCGGGTCGGAATACAAGCTTTGCTCGCACTCGTCTAAAGTCTTGCGTCACTACCGCATGCAGGCCCACCAGTGGCCAGAGCAAACCAAAGGTGCATTCCTCTCGCGGCACCAGTGAAACAAGTTTGCCAGACAGCTCCAAGGGACGCACCTGTTCCGACAGCTCAGCGAGCTTCTGGAGGGAGTTTTCCACTTTCTTCAGAGTGGCCGCTGCCTCCGCTTTCTGTAAAAAGCAGCTTTCCACTTCAATGCAACAATGCAGCAAACACAAAGAGAAAGCTGCTCACCAGCTCAATGCAGCCCCCTGCTCCATTACTCTCTCACGTACATAAGAATCAAAAGCCACAATTTAAGGGGAATCAACTTGCAGAAAGTCAAATATTTCAAATTTAGGACTCTCTGTTATCTCCACTTTCTTTTTGCTCGAGACTGTTTTTAAGAGCTATAACTTCCACCGGCTCAGCTCGTGAGATATTACTTTAAATACCTTTTCTCGGATATGAATATTTTTCATTCTCAGGGGTGGAAGCAAGCTTCAGCCTTTCGTAGAAGGTCTGGGAGCGGCAAATATGCCCCCTTTGGAGCAGCTTTGGAGCAGCTCAGGAGCCACAAAAGTTCAGTTTCGTAGCGGCACAAGTAAATCTTGGAGCTGGTCAACCAGGCTAAACTTGGGGCTATAAGTGCGCAGCTGTTTTTATTTTAGAGAGGTATTAGAGTCAACAAGAGAAGCACAACTTAAGGCTCATGAAAACAAAACATTGTGCCCATGTGACAACCCAAATCCCAAGTTCCATTAAGTTGGAAACAGAACCATTTCAAGATTCAATAGTATGGTAGGAAATAAAGCCTAATACCTACCGAGTAGTTTTCATTATTAGGGAATACGAATGTTCCAAGTACTCTACCTGATAAAAGTACAAATGCAAAATATTGAAAACTTCACGATATCATCCCTGCTCCTACATATGCACATAAACTTTTACTAGAACAAGCATGACTGAATAGAAAAAAAAAAACTTGTTTAAAGTTTGAAAAAAAAAAAAAAATTAACAACGAATTGATGTTTTAGTAGTTCTGACAAAGCCACCTATGCATGTCCCATTTTGGAGATCAGGTACCTACACGCCGTTGTTGGCTGAGCTGTGGCACTGACGGCACAAAGCAACGCGCCCAAATAAGTGCTTCAGAGGGACTGGTATGGGGGAATGGAAATAAACACGCAACCTTTGTTGGTGTTGTTCATATTCGTCCAAATACGGTATATTTCTGAAACACAATAAAAGCATTTACTTCTCCCCGCATTCGAAGCAGACGACCAACTCGGAATAAATTATGATCATTCTCTTTAAATGAAAATAAGCACTTGGCACCTGTTTTCATAAAAAAAAAAAAAAAAAAAAAATTTTTTAGCTAGTTTTGGCACACCATTTGCACTAGGAGCCGGATGGCACAGCGAAAGTGGATCGGTGCACAATGGTGCAATTGGCACAGCGCTTCCACCCCGCATTCGGTTTCGCTCATGAGGCTGGTATTTTGACAACAAATTAGATTTTTTACGTTCCGGTTGTGTAGTACTCTACGAGTTACACTACGATTCGCGACCATCCCTATCTTTTCAAATTATTACTCGTTCAATTTATATTGTGGTCCTTGGCTCGCATTTCCTTTGTCTCTTCAAACAAGCTGACAAAGAAAGCAAACTGAAAATAATTAGGCAAGAAATTGAAAAATGCCAGAATGTCCCATTGTGTAGAACAGATTTGGGAATACTGCCTAACGAGCCTTCTACGCTATTTTCTACACCCTGCAGGCACTAGATTCAAAGCAGAGAGTAAATGAAAAAGTAACTGAGATTTGAGGGATATCTTTTACCATCAGGGTCCTCCTAAAACTGAATACACTATGAGAGCAGTTCATATGAAGGCTGCCCAGATTTCCTTGTTGGAAACACTCCATGCAAGTTTAAGAAGAGAGAGTCCGAGACAGGCCTTACGAGCGACTTGTCCACACGCCGCAGCCCTTCCTCATGGGCAGCCATCTTGGCCAGCTGCTGCTTGAGAGGGTCCTGCTCCTCCAGCCTGGCCTTGAGTGTGCGCTCTTCCTCTCGCAGCTTGTTTTTCTCGGCCTCATATGCCTGCCGTGTGCTGTCATAGTCCTGGATCAGCGAAACACCACCCAAGCCGTTCCCATAGTGGACATCAAACTCACCGAGGGTCCCGACCAGAGCGGACATGCAATCAAAAGCAGGACTAACCATGCTGACCAAGTGCCAACTGGCAGCCCAAATAACCTCCCAACTTGCATTTGGGATAGAGATGTCCCGTTACTATTGTAGTCTTTTCCCACAAGTGACCCCTATCCTCTCGCAGCTTGTTTTTCTCGGCCTCATATGCCTGCCGTGTGCTGTCATAGTCCTGGATCAGCGAAACACCACCCAAGCCGTTCCCATAGTGGACATCAAACCCACCGAGGGTCCCGACCAGAGCGGACATGCAATCAAAAGCAGGACTAACCATGCTGACCAAGTGCCAACTGGCAGCCCAAATAACCTCCCAACTTGCATTTGGGATAGAGATGTCCCGTTACTATTGTAGTCTTTTCCCACAAGTGACCCCTATCCTCTCGCAGCTTGTTTTTCTCGGCCTCATATGCCTGCCGTGTGCTGTCATAGTCCTGGATCAGCGAAACACCACCCAAGCCGTTCCCATAGTGGACATCAAACCCACCGAGGGTCCCGACCAGAGCGGACATGCAATCAAAAGCAGGACTAACCATGCTGACCAAGTGCCAACTGGCAGCCCAAATAACCTCCCAACTTGCATTTGGGATAGAGATGTCCCGTTACTATTGTAGTCTTTTCCCACAAGTGACCCCTATCCTCTCGCAGCTTGTTTTTCTCGGCCTCATATGCCTGCCGTGTGCTGTCATAGTCCTGGATCAGCGAAACACCACCCAAGCCGTTCCCATAGTGGACATCAAACCCACCGAGGGTCCCGACCAGAGCGGACATGCAATCAAAAGCAGGACTAACCATGCTGACCAAGTGCCAACTGGCAGCCCAAATAACCTCCCAACTTGCATTTGGGATAGAGATGTCCCGTTACTATTGTAGTCTTTTCCCACAAGTGACCCCTATCCTCTCGCAGCTTGTTTTTCTCGGCCTCATATGCCTGCCGTGTGCTGTCATAGTCCTGGATCAGCGAAACACCACCCAAGCCGTTCCCATAGTGGACATCAAACCCACCGAGGGTCCCGACCAGAGCGGACATGCAATCAAAAGCAGGACTAACCATGCTGACCAAGTGCCAACTGGCAGCCCAAATAACCTCCCAACTTGCATTTGGGATAGAGATGTCCCGTTACTATTGTAGTCTTTTCCCACAAGTGACCCCTATCCTCTCGCAGCTTGTTTTTCTCGGCCTCATATGCCTGCCGTGTGCTGTCATAGTCCTGGATCAGCGAAACACCACCCAAGCCGTTCCCATAGTGGACATCAAACCCACCGAGGGTCCCGACCAGAGCGGACATGCAATCAAAAGCAGGACTAACCATGCTGACCAAGTGCCAACTGGCAGCCCAAATAACCTCCCAACTTGCATTTGGGATAGAGATGTCCCGTTACTATTGTAGTCTTTTCCCACAAGTGACCCCTATCCTCTCGCAGCTTGTTTTCTCGGCCTCATATGCCTGCCGTGTGCTGTCATAGTCCTGGATCAGCGAAACACCACCCAAGCCGTTCCCATAGTGGACATCAAACCCACCGAGGGTCCCGACCAGAGCGGACATGCAATCAAAAGCAGGACTAACCATGCTGACCAAGTGCCAACTGGCAGCCCAAATAACCTCCCAACTTGCATTTGGGATAGAGATGTCCCGTTACTATTGTAGTCTTTTCCCACAAGTGACCCCTATCCTCTCGCAGCTTGTTTTCTCGGCCTCATATGCCTGCCGTGTGCTGTCATAGTCCTGGATCAGCGAAACACCACCCAAGCCGTTCCCATAGTGGACATCAAACCCACCGAGGGTCCCGACCAGAGCGGACATGCAATCAAAAGCAGGACTAACCATGCTGACCAAGTGCCAACTGGCAGCCCAAATAACCTCCCAACTTGCATTTGGGATAGAGATGTCCCGTTACTATTGTAGTCTTTTCCCACAAGTGACCCCTATCCTCTCGCAGCTTGTTTTTCTCGGCCTCATATGCCTGCCGTGTGCTGTCATAGTCCTGGATCAGCGAAACACCACCCAAGCCGTTCCCATAGTGGACATCAAACCCACCGAGGGTCCCGACCAGAGCGGACATGCAATCAAAAGCAGGACTAACCATGCTGACCAAGTGCCAACTGGCAGCCCAAATAACCTCCCAACTTGCATTTGGGATAGAGATGTCCCGTTACTATTGTAGTCTTTTCCCACAAGTGACCCCTATCCTCTCGCAGCTTGTTTTTCTCGGCCTCATATGCCTGCCGTGTGCTGTCATAGTCCTGGATCAGCGAAACACCACCCAAGCCGTTCCCATAGTGGACATCAAACCCACCGAGGGTCCCGACCAGAGCGGACATGCAATCAAAAGCAGGACTAACCATGCTGACCAAGTGCCAACTGGCAGCCCAAATAACCTCCCAACTTGCATTTGGGATAGAGATGTCCCGTTACTATTGTAGTCTTTTCCCACAAGTGACCCCTATCCTCTCGCAGCTTGTTTTTCTCGGCCTCATATGCCTGCCGTGTGCTGTCATAGTCCTGGATCAGCGAAACACCACCCAAGCCGTTCCCATAGTGGACATCAAACCCACCGAGGGTCCCGACCAGAGCGGACATGCAATCAAAAGCAGGACTAACCATGCTGACCAAGTGCCAACTGGCAGCCCAAATAACCTCCCAACTTGCATTTGGGATAGAGATGTCCCGTTACTATTGTAGTCTTTTCCCACAAGTGACCCCTATCCTCTCGCAGCTTGTTTTTCTCGGCCTCATATGCCTGCCGTGTGCTGTCATAGTCCTGGATCAGCGAAACACCACCCAAGCCGTTCCCATAGTGGACATCAAACCCACCGAGGGTCCCGACCAGAGCGGACATGCAATCAAAAGCAGGACTAACCATGCTGACCAAGTGCCAACTGGCAGCCCAAATAACCTCCCAACTTGCATTTGGGATAGAGATGTCCCGTTACTATTGTAGTCTTTTCCCACAAGTGACCCCTATCCTCTCGCAGCTTGTTTTTCTCGGCCTCATATGCCTGCCGTGTGCTGTCATAGTCCTGGATCAGCGAAACACCACCCAAGCCGTTCCCATAGTGGACATCAAACCCACCGAGGGTCCCGACCAGAGCGGACATGCAATCAAAAGCAGGACTAACCATGCTGACCAAGTGCCAACTGGCAGCCCAAATAACCTCCCAACTTGCATTTGGGATAGAGATGTCCCGTTACTATTGTAGTCTTTTCCCACAAGTGACCCCTATCCTCTCGCAGCTTGTTTTTCTCGGCCTCATATGCCTGCCGTGTGCTGTCATAGTCCTGGATCAGCGAAACACCACCCAAGCCGTTCCCATAGTGGACATCAAACCCACCGAGGGTCCCGACCAGAGCGGACATGCAATCAAAAGCAGGACTAACCATGCTGACCAAGTGCCAACTGGCAGCCCAAATAACCTCCCAACTTGCATTTGGGATAGAGATGTCCCGTTACTATTGTAGTCTTTTCCCACAAGTGACCCCTATCCTCTCGCAGCTTGTTTTTCTCGGCCTCATATGCCTGCCGTGTGCTGTCATAGTCCTGGATCAGCGAAACACCACCCAAGCCGTTCCCATAGTGGACATCAAACCCACCGAGGGTCCCGACCAGAGCGGACATGCAATCAAAAGCAGGACTAACCATGCTGACCAAGTGCCAACTGGCAGCCCAAATAACCCTCCCAACTTGCATTTGGGATAGAGATGTCCCGTTACTATTGTAGTCTTTTCCCACAAGTGACCCCTATCCTCTCGCAGCTTGTTTTTCTCGGCCTCATATGCCTGCCGTGTGCTGTCATAGTCCTGGATCAGCGAAACACCACCCAAGCCGTTCCCATAGTGGACATCAAACCCACCGAGGGTCCCGACCAGAGCGGACATGCAATCAAAAGCAGGACTAACCATGCTGACCAAGTGCCAACTGGCAGCCCAAATAACCTCCCAACTTGCATTTGGGATAGAGATGTCCCGTTACTATTGTAGTCTTTTCCCACAAGTGACCCCTATCCTCTCGCAGCTTGTTTTTCTCGGCCTCATATGCCTGCCGTGTGCTGTCATAGTCCTGGATCAGCGAAACACCACCCAAGCCGTTCCCATAGTGGACATCAAACCCACCGAGGGTCCCGACCAGAGCGGACATGCAATCAAAAGCAGGACTAACCATGCTGACCAAGTGCCAACTGGCAGCCCAAATAACCTCCCAACTTGCATTTGGGATAGAGATGTCCCGTTACTATTGTAGTCTTTTCCCACAAGTGACCCCTATCCTCTCGCAGCTTGTTTTTCTCGGCCTCATATGCCTGCCGTGTGCTGTCATAGTCCTGGATCAGCGAAACACCACCCAAGCCGTTCCCATAGTGGACATCAAACCCACCGAGGGTCCCGACCAGAGCGGACATGCAATCAAAAGCAGGACTAACCATGCTGACCAAGTGCCAACTGGCAGCCCAAATAACCTCCCAACTTGCATTTGGGATAGAGATGTCCCGTTATTATTGTAGTCTTTTCCCACAAGTGACCCCTATCCTCTCGCAGCTTGTTTTTCTCGGCCTCATATGCCTGCCGTGTGCTGTCATAGTCCTGGATCAGCGTAAACACCACCCAAGCCGTTCCCATAGTGGACATCAAACCCACCGAGGGTCCCGACCAGAGCGGACATGCAATCAAAAGCAGGACTAACCATGCTGACCAAGTGCCAACTGGCAGCCCAAATAACCTCCCAACTTGCATTTGGGATAGAGATGTCCCGTTACTATTGTAGTCTTTTCCCCACAAGTGACCCCTATCCTCTCGCAGCTTGTTTTTCTCGGCCTCACATGCCTGCCGTGTGCTGTCATAGTCCTGGATCAGCGAAACACCACCCAAGCCGTTCCCATAGTGGACATCAAACCCACCGAGGGTCCCGACCAGAGCGGACATGCAATCAAAAGCAGGACTAACCATGCTGACCAAGTGCCAACTGGCAGCCCAAATAACCTCCCAACTTGGCATTTGGGATAGAGATGTCCTGCTACTATTGTAGTCTTTTCCCACAAGTGACCCCTATCCTCTCGCAGCTTGTTCTTCTCGGCCTCATATGCCTGCCGTGTGCTGTCATAGTCCTGGATCAGCGAAACACCACCCAAGCCGTTCCCATAGTGGACATCAAACCCACCGAGGGTCCCGACCAGAGCGGACATGCAATCAAAAGCAGGACTAACCATGCTGACCAAGTGCCAACTGGCAGCCCAAATAACCTCCCAACTTGCATTTGGGATAGAGATGTCCTGCTACTATTGTAGTCTTTTCCCAGCAAGTGACCCCTATCCTCTCGCAGCTTGTTTTTCTCGGCCTCATATGCCTGCCGTGTGCTGTCATAGTCCTGGATCAGCGAAACACCACCCAAGCCGTTCCCATAGTGGACATCAAACTCACCGAGGGTCCCGACCAGAGCGGACATGCAATCAAAAGCAGGACTAACCATGCTGACCAAGTGCCAACTGGCAGCCCAAATAACCTCCCAACTTGCATTTGGGATAGAGATGTCCCGTTGCTATTGTAGTCTTTTCCCACAAGTGACCCCTATCCTCTCGCAGCTTGTTTTTCGGCCTCATATGCCTGCCGTGTGCTGTCATAGTCCTGGATCAGCGAAACACCACCCAAGCCGTTCCCATAGTGGACATCAAACTCACCGAGGGTCCCGACCAGAGCGGACATGCAATCAAAAGCAGGACTAACCATGCTGACCAAGTGCCAACTGGCAGCCCAAATAACCTCCCAACTTGCATTTGGGATAGAGATGTCCCGCTACTATTGTAGTCTTTTCTCCAGCAAGTGACCCCTCATCCTCTCGCAGCTTGTTTTTCTCAGGCCTCCATGCCTGCCGTGTGCTGTCATAGTCCTGGATCAGCGAAACACCACCCAAGCCGTTCCCATAGTGGACATCAAACTCACCGAGGGTCCCGACCAGAGCGGACATGCAATCAAAAGCAGGACTAACCATGTTGACCAAGTGCCAACTGGCAGCCCAAATAACCTCCCAACTTGCCTTTGGGATAGAGATGTCC